>JAJJMB010010087.1:769609-825130 GCA_023531105.1 Papaver atlanticum | reverse complement strand
TTCGAGCAACGAACCTTTTTACCACTACAACTACAAAACGACATCAGCGGCCATCTAACTTTGGGCAATCGGTTAGTGGCTCTATTGGCGAGTTGGAAGGTATTCGATTGGTCGAAGTATTAGTGGGCCCGCCGGTGTGCCTGATGATGCTTGTCAGGTCGTGTTAGGGAGCGGCTAAGCTTGATAAATTAGCCGGCCAAAATGTAAGGACGTGATCATTTTAAGACTGACATGGGCAGTCTATATTAAATTCCTTAAGGAATTTAGGCGTGTTGACTAACCAACTTCCAACTTTATTAAAAGTGCATGTGGCACATTTAAAGCGATCTGATTGGTCGATGGGAAAAGGGCCCGGCAAGCGGCAACATGGAGTGTGACCGACCGGCCACGGGCGGCGCCTGCTGGAGAAGATCGGTCGGACAAATGGCGTGGCCACGCCTCCCTTTGTTGCTGCTTTTACTTGCGGAAGTTCCTCTTTATTTATTTGTTTTCTGCTTTTTAGTAGAATCTTGCTCCTACTAGCTCCATGATGGATTAATTTCCTAGCTTGCCTAGGTTTAGTTTCGACTAATAGGGTTCGAGATATTGCGCAGGGTGCAAAAAACCTAATTTTTTAAAATTAATTAGGTTAAAATTTGAATTTTGCGAGCTGTCACAAAATTGGTCAAATTTGGTGAATTCTGTGTATTGACACAAAATTCTTAATTTTATTCTCAGAGAGCAGTCAGCGCGTCTTCTAACTTAGTACTTTCATGCGGACCTTAATCTTAATACTTCGGGAAATTCATGCTACTCAGCTGCGAGTGCACACTAATTGTCATGTCATATCAATATTAAGAGTTCAGCCGAGGAATATAGCATAGGAAAATACTCAATAAGCCATACATTAATGAATAATGCGGGCGAGAGGTTAAAATTTATAGAATATTTAGGATTATTGCTACATGCACCATTTTATATAAATTTCATATAAATATATTAAATTGCTCAATATGTGTGTAAGTAAAGAGGCCTGGGCACTCATCACTTTTAAGTGGCTCCGTCTCTTTGCAGAATGACGGCACATTAAATACAGGATTTTACAATTTTAGCCCTGAACCGAAAGCCACCATCAACATTAAGTCCCCTTCTTAGTACGTAACATTGACATTGTTATGGGGTAAGCACTAGATGGTGACAGTCAAGATATAAAATGATCAAGTCAAGGTGAATAAACATTACCAGGGAAGTGACAGTTGTCTTGAATTCGAATTTGACCGCCAGATCACGATTGTATCGTTCGGGTATGCTGATTTCAATCCGGTCATGCCAGCGAGCATGCTCTACCAGTAAGCTTTGCTGGGCTGAAAGCATTCTTCTTTAACTATCTGATAGTCTTCTCCCGGCTTTAATTAGGGTTTCAACAAGAAGCACGACTTGGTTGGCGTTGAATCCTCATCTATCGGATAAATCTTGTTGTAGTCATTCAACACCTGCTTCCTCTTAGGGTTTCTGCAGCGTATATACATATACAGGTGAAACTAAAATGTTCTTCTCATTTTGGAATAGAGACTCTCCTGTTTAACCCATATCCTTTCATCATGTCAGGCAGAAGTGGATCATCTTTGACCCAGACAGACTCTTCTTACTAAACGCAAGCGGCTTGTATCCAGAGTATGACTTTAATTACCTCTTGATTTTGAAGTGGTAATTCTTCCTTTTCTTTTTGACGTCTAACATCGTTTTTCAGAATGGACGAATCACCGGGTCTCGTGACGACTCCCCTGTCTGGATCATCCGAGTCAATAAGATTATACCGGTAAACTTTTCACCGGTGAATAGATATTCGTTTGCCACGGCCGGTAGGTAACAAAGTTTTTTGTTGTTGTTGTAGAGGTACCCTGCTGGAACATGTGTAACAGTGGTTGACGACGATGATCTGGCCCCTCCTCTTCCTTAAAGCTCAAACACGCCTACTGCTGTAGACCTGGAAGACGCTGATTTGGGTATCTCCTCCCACGAGTACCCTAATGCAGGCTTGCCGTTTGATATTAACATGAAGTGTTTATCTTCTAGTTACCAGACCGTTGGTGAGTTCTTAGTACGAAAGGAGTTCGTGTCTTTGTACACAAAAATATGGATAAGGTACGGCCACATGGCCACCAAGAATGTGGTGCGGTATTGTTCATCCTCTTTAGTTACTACGGTGAACTGCCTCCTACCCATGATTGCCGAAATGGAAGATACATCCATTCGTGATGTTGCTGAATCAACTGTTGAAAAGTAGGAGAACATGGTATCTACCTGTGAATCCATGGAGTTTAACTTGAGCTGGCTACGGCAGTGCCTTGACATTATCAAAGTTGATTGAGCTGGTATCATCGCCAATGTTGTTCCTACTGCGAAAGTTATCTTGGAGGAGGAGAAAGCCTTGGCTGCGGAATCAGAGAAGGTGGAACAAGCGATCCAAAACTTGAAGAGTAGGACTGAACGGTATCAGGATAGGCTGAAAATGATGCTTTCAAGGGACTACAACTTGTTGGATGGCCTTTTCTGAGCCATACTTATTGTTTTGAATAAGCAGGCATGTGAACGTTTGATCGTTCTCTTTTTGTTTTGGGTTTTGAATATTTTTTTTTGGAAAATGAATTGTACTGGGTTTCGGAAAAGCAAAAGGAATTTACATTAATATGTATTGACTAATGAAACTTTGATAACTCATATATGAGAGAAGTTAAAAAAAAATGCCTGATTGGCCGTGCTATGGGACGGCAGGGGATGGAATAGTGGTCAGGCATAGTATGACTTGAGCCATTTTCCATTGATGACCGCTTCCAATTTACCTCCATCCTCTTTGACAATCTTGTAGTACCCACTGTTATAAGCCTTGGTGATCACGTAAGGACCTTCCCATTTTGGGGAAAATTTTGGTGCGGACATGTCTTGTTGAATGTGCTTGGCGGTCTTTAATACCAGATCTCCTATTTGAAAACCCCGAGGTTTTACAGCTTTATCGTATGCTATGGAGATCCTCTTTCTATACGCCTAAGCATGCTCTTCCGCTTTAATTCTCTTGGAGTCCAGAGTATCCAACTCCGCTATTCTGGAACTCGATGCTTCGGCCTCATTCCATTGGACTCCATTTGCTGCTACAATCCTAGCTGATGGAATTTTAATCTCTGCTGGGAGAATTGCGTCTGTGCCATAGACAAGTGAATAGGGAGAAATGCCAGTAGAGCTCCTAGGTGCCGCCTGATATTCCCACAGCGCCATAGGCAGTTGTTCGTGCCACGTCCTGGGATTATCATGCACTGTTCGACTGAGAATTCAAATCAAAGTCTTGTTGGTGCTTTCGGCTTTCCCATTCCCTTGAGGGTAATAAGGAGTAGAGAAGACTTGCTTAGTTCCATATTCTTCAAGCAATTCTCGTACTTGCTTATTGGCAAAGGGGGTACCGTTATCAGCAATGATGTGCTTAGGTACGCCAAACTGACAAATGATGTATTCTTTAATGAACGCTGCAATTGTCGCTTCGGAGGTTCCTCAAAGAGGAATAGCTTCGACCCATTTGGTAAAGTACTCCGTCGCGGTTATGATATACTCGTGCTGCTTTGACGATGGCGGATTGATTTTCCCAATAATATCAAGTCCCCAGCTGTAGAAAGGTCATGGACTACTTACCGAATGAAGGGGATTACAAGGCGTGTGGATGAGACTCCCGTGAATTTGACATTCGTGGCATTTATGAAAAAACGCCGCTGCATCATACTCCATAGTTGGCCAGTAATATTTTTCGTGTACTTGGAGGAATAACTTCTTCTTCCCTTGGTGTTCACCTTCATGTGTTTCTTTCAACATAGTCTGGATTTTAGACTTTGCCAAACATCGTAGCAGGTCTCCTTCAAAGCTTTTGCGGTATAGGATTCCCTCATGAAATACGAATCTTTTGGCTTTTTGCTTCATCTTGGCTGCATCCTTCTTGTTGGCAGGGAGCACGCCATCGCGGAGATAGTTGACGTATGGCTCTCGCCAATCCCAAGCATAGACAATGATAAGAACTTCTAATTGATGTGGTGGCGCTTGAAAATTGGAGCAAGACCCTTGGAGCGCTCGGGATTGGGTCTCCATATCAGGCCAGTAGTAGCCAAGGCGTTGAAGAAGTCGGTAAAGAGTCACCACTAACGTTTGTCCACATATCTCACCATGAATAAGGTTAAGTTGCAGCTGTGCTTCTTCGTATCCGAGACATCTTGACAGGGATCCATATGGGTTTCGGTGGTATAACACTCCATGGAGCATGAAGAAGCTTTGTAGGTTTTTTAGACTAACCTTTCCTTGGGAAAGCAAGCTGTTAAGCTCTTGAATAATCGGAGTTCTCCAATCATTAGCTTCACTATCTTTGGACTGTGAAATCCACGTTGACGCCACGGTCCATCTTCTCACTGTCAAAGTCTCTTCCAAACCTTCGAATTATAGCTTTGAGGCTAATTTAGCTAGGCAATTAGCGTGTTTGTTGTTATTGCGGCCGATATGGGTTATGGTTGCATCAGCAAAGTAGTTCAAAAGCTTTTGTGCCTCCGATCTATAAGGGGATAGTCTCTTTGAGCGAGTATACTCCATTCATCTGGATGACTAGTAGTTTAGAGTCGCCTCTTACTTCTAGGTGTGTGGCTCCTGCTTGTTTGGCTAGTGACAGTCCTATGAGTAAATCTTCATATTCTGCCGAATTGTTGGTACACTGAAAGTCCAGCTTGAAACAATGCAAAAAGACTTCACCAGTTGGAGACACTAGAACTACACCCGCTCCTCCGGTATTAATGCTAGGGGTAGCAGATCCGTCAAAATACAGTAGCCACGCTTCCTCTTTGACAAAAGAGATTTTTGGAAACTCCCCAGGAAGGTCTTCATGCAGTGCGGTAGTACCTTCTCCCGGGAATGCTGCTAGTAAATCTGCTACTGCTTTTCCTTTAGTAGCCCGCGGAGGTGTGCACGTTATATCGAGCTCCAACATTTGGAGTATCCATTTGGCCGGCCTACCTATCAAGGCCGGTTTTGAGAGCAAGAACTTGACATGATCGGCTTTAGCTATTAGCACCACTTTGTTTGACAACAAATAGTGTCTAAACTTCTGAATAACATGAATTAGGGCTAGGCACGCTTTTTCTGCCTTAGGATACCTGAGTTCAGCATCCCTCAAAGTACGACTGAAGTAGTATATAGGGTGTTCAATCCCTTCATCATCTTCTTGAGCAAGGAGGGCTCCAACAACAGCATCGCTGGAAGAAGTGTAGAGGCACAACGACCTTCCTTGTATGGGAGATTTCATAACAGCCGATGATGACAATATTTGTTGAATATTCCGAAAGGCTTCTTGCAGCAACGTGGTCCAAACAAAGCTTGCTCCCATTTTCATCAAGGGGGTGAATGAAGTGATAAGCTAGGCCAAACCAGGTATAAAACATCGAATGTAGTTTACCTTGCCCATAAAGCTTTGGAGTTCTTTCACAGTTTGTGGAGGAGGCATTGTGAGGATAGCTTGGGTCTTGGTCGGATCTACCTTGATTCCTTCAGCAGTGACATGGAATCCCAGAAATTTGTCGGAAGAGACCCCAAAAGCACATTTCAATTGGTTCATTTTCAGTTTGTACTCACGACACCTTTCAAACACTTGTCGTAGAACGTCTGTATGGGATGCTCGAGTTTTTGATTTGACTACTATGTCATCTACGTAATCTTCAACTTGCTTGTGCATCATGTCATGGAAAATTGCAGTCATGGCGCGTTGATAGGTAGCACCAGCATTTTTCAAACCGAAAGGCATCACAGTATAATAAAAGTTTCCGAGAAGAGTTCAAAAAGCTGTCTTACTTGCGTCGTGTTCATACATCTTTATCTAGTTGTAGCCGTTGTACCCATCCATGAAGGATAACATTCCATGTCCGCTGGTAGCGTCTACTAGCATGTCAATGTTGGGAAGGGGTAAATCGTCCTTGGGGCATCATTTGTTCAGATCTCTGAAATCGACGCAACACCTATTTTGACCGCTTTTCTTCTTTACGGGAACCACATTGGCCAACCAGGTAGGATGGTGAATGGGTTTGATGAAGCCGGCAGCTAGTAACTTCTGAATCTCAGTCTTGATTTGTTCCTCCACATCATGTCTGAACTGTCTTGGAGATTGCTTGTGTTAGAGCATAACTCGGTTGAACCCACCAAGCGTTGGTATGTCAAGTTTGGTTGTGATATTTTAGTGAATCAAAACTCAATTAAAGAGTCGCTTGATTATGTACTAAAGACAACTTCGTATAGGTTAGGCTAGAAAGATTAGGATACTGAGACATACAAGTATTACTCGAAGACTTGAAGAATGTGAAGAAGTAACAAGCTACATCGACAACATCATCCTTCCTCTTGAGGTTAGTAATATTTTGACTTGAACTGTTTCATTCCCAATGTATCTTTCAAGTCGTGCTATATTGAAAACATAACTGCGAAGCTGTGAATGATTATACTCTAGTAGACATAGTGTCAAGGAATTAGAATACGAAGTATAACGCTTATCTTTTGAACTTCGTATATAAGACATCGACATAATCGTATGAATGCTATTGTGATTATGTGTATGGGTATGGGTGAAGATTTCGTCCTAGGAAACAATGTTTACATTCGTTTAAAGGAAGTACATTCATGAACTTGTTTTGTGAATCGAAAGGGAAATCGCTAGGCTTATTGGTATTGTTATTCATTGCATATCTTTGGATTACCAAATGTGTGAGTTAGTAGAACCGATCATAACTTGTTATGTATCTTAGTAAAACTAGTCACAGTGACTGACTTATGTATTGGTATGACTTTTATTAGTGTAACTGATCCTAAGTAATCACCTAAGATGTATGATCGATATTTGTAATTGGTGTGACCGATCCTAGTAATTGGTGTGACCGATGACAAAAGAATGTGTAATCGATCCTTGTAATTGGTGTAACCAGTCCTGGTAATTGTTGTAACCGATCTTGGTAACTGGTGTGACCGATCACAAGTAATACCATGAGAATATGGTAACCGATCCTGGTAATTGATGTGACTAATTTGGTAACTAATTTAACCGGTCCCAGTAACCATATTAAGGTAGAACCGATCCTTATGTTTGGTATAACCGTAAACCCATGATTAGTGTGCTGATTTGATCAATCACATAGTTCTTGGAAATTAGATGAACCGGTTCTAAACTTGTTTGGAAGAGTGGTATAATCGGTTTCAAGATTGTAAATATGAAAGAGGATTTACAAAGAAATAAGATGTCAACATACTTTTAACATGTTCAATAACTCTTATCTTTTTTTATTCAAAGATATTCCTTAATAACTAAAGGAGATCCCGGACCGAAATAAGTTGAGAATCTTTTAATTAAGGTTGTTAATTTTATATGCTTTTAATTACCAGCAATTAAAACGCATATCTCTGGAAAATAAAAATTGGTAATGTGCATTTACTAATTGGAGATTTTCTAGTAGGATTTCGGTTAATATTGGACAGAGCATTTCTAGGAATTATGAAAACCGAATTTGGAAATATATTGCATATCTGGAGAATATTTTCGGTTTTGGAAATTCCTTGGTGTCCAAATTTCCTTGGTCTATAAATACCCAAGTTTGCATTTCTAGCAAACTATCCTAAGATCTAGCAAAACTACCTTGTTGTGTTGTTACTGGTGGAGCCGTCTATTCAGAGAGGAAAGTACCCTAATTAGGTGAAATCTCTTACGACCACTCGTTTAAAGACTTCTGTGGGATCAATAAGCTCTACGAGTACCGTTGGTAGGAAACTAGATAATTGCAGTATTATTAGTTTTCGATTTGATTTGATTTGATTGACTAATGGTTGTTGAACTTTGATTGCACCTAGTTTGTTTATTCTTGAGAATCTTCTCTTCTAATATAAGATTCACTCAAACTAGATCGAAGTGTCGACGGGATCTTTAGAACTGTTTGTAGATCTAAATACGTCTTATGATTATTCATTGTTAACAGACTCCATTCTGTGTGTGATTGATCACAAGTGATTCAAGTTGTGGTGTGTAGGTGTTTATTGAAGATTTGAAGACGAAGAAGATTTCTGATTTGGGTTCATAATCTTTGGTGTGCACAAAACTTGATCTACTGGGATCCAACTATAATCGGTTTATCTTTGATAGATTTGATTGATTAGTTGCGTAGATAAGCATCAGTATTTAGCATCTTGATAAGATCCTATTATTGATTGCATAATCTAAACTCTGCTACTTTGGTAGTTGTTGGATAGATTGATCTAAACCCGACAAAGGAGTTTATTGGATTAAACAGAAGAGCCTTTCTCTAACTCATATCACTGAGATTGAAAAGAGTTGTTACCGAACAGATTTGTTGTTCCTTTACTGTTTGGAATACGAACCAAAGGAATTGTTCCAGTGCGTGCACTTATTGAATGTCGGAAGCGCAGGGATACTGAAGAAACTAGGTGAACTATAGGTTTAGTTTCTTGGTCTCAACTATACAAAGTTGGTGTGATTTTTTATAGCTTCTTAATTCTGAGAGTATTCAATTCTGGACTAGGTCCCGAGGTTTTTCTGCATTTGCGGTTTCCTCGTTCACAAAATCTTGCTGTGTCATTTACTTTTATTTTCCGCAATTATAATTGTTTTTATTATAATTTAAAGTAAATTACACAAATGTTAACTCCATATTACTTGATAGTAATCCTATAGAGTTTGGTTAAGTCCGAACCTATTATCAAGTAATCACACTTTGATTGTTGTATTGTCTCGATCTCGTATCCATAGACGATCACACAAAGTGTAAATACCGATTCGTTGTATTGTGTCGACTCAGTCCATAGACAATCACTTTCGGTAAGAGGACTTATAGGTGGAAAAGTTTAAGATTGTGGTATATTTGGGTACCCTCGTCTTTTCAATTGGTATCAGAGTAGGCAAACACGAAAAGATCTAACAATATGTGTTTGGTGCGATCCAACCTATAAGAAATGAATCCTATGAATGATTCTGTTAACATAATGCCAAGATTATATGACTCAAAAGTGGTTGAAGAAATTTCAAACACTAAAATGGTTGAGTTCCTTCGGTCCAAAGAATTTTTGACATTTGACAAATGTCGTCTATATCTTAGTCTCACAGAAGATGCTTCCTGCAAAATGACTAGAAAATTATCAGAATTTGCTGAAATGGAAAAAAAGCTCTCTGATTTGACAAATGAGATTAAGATATATGAACAAAAGGAAGATGAGTCGTTGTCTAAAGCACTTCAGATCCTTGAAGATAGTAACAGAGTTCAAAATGAGGTTGATGAGTTTCTCAAAGAGCTAGACATCTCAAAACAAACCAATAAATCAAAAGGAAATCAACTCATTCATGAGTATTTGATGAATTATACCTCTGAAGAAACTGATGCCCTTCATGAAAATGATTCATATAACTCTCCTAAAGAATTACTTCTTGAAGATTATGATGAGACGGATGTCAATGATGATACAAGTATTTTTTTTTTATCTGTCCAAAACAAATAAAATAATATTGATTGATAATTTCATGTCAATGTTAAGATCACCAAGTCTTGAACAACTTGAAGTTTATCAAAAAAACCTATGATTGGTTGCGTCTAACCAATTTTTGGTGCTCATAGTTCGGTCATATTTGGATCCAGATCCATGTCCGAATACAAAATAGTTTTGGTTATAAAAACAAAGAAGGATGGATTTCTTTCTTCCTATACCTTCTTCGGTTTCATACAAAACCCAACAGTTCACTAGGGTTCGAAATCTCTCTTCATGTAATTTTTGCATGTTCGATTCAAGAAGAAAAAATTGTGTCAATCAATCCTAGAAGTCAAGAAGAACAAAGGGTTTCTCTCGAGATTCAATACTCTACAAGTTCTATCTATTGTAAGTGTTTCTCCACTCTTCTTGTTGATTCAATGGCAAATAAAGGTATGAGTAGTAGAAACTTTGTTAAAGGAGAAGGCTCAAATAAGAATACTATGCTCTACTCAACCTTGGATATATCAATTACGAAAACATGCCTAGTCTTACCTATGATGTTGGTTCTCAATTTTTTTTTGTGAATGATGAATGTCTTATGAAATTCGGTTCAATCAAAGAACTCATCATGGAAATGATATTTGTCAAAGTTTCGGATAAGAAATACATGAATTTTGTAAATACTCATGAATGGGGTATCATCCATGAAAGCTCCTTCAAGGAAACACCGGACCTTGTAAAGTTTTTTTATGCTAATATGCATGAGATGAACTTTGAAGGTTGTACTTTTCGTACCATGATCGGTACAAGGTCCTTTGAAGTCAATAAACAAGTGATTTCTGAACTGATTCTCTACCCATACATGAACGCATTCTTACCATGTTCAGATGAAAGGTTTAGAGTTGACAACAATACCATCTCGTCTAAAATTGGTGGAGCATGGTCAGTTAATTCGTTTCTTCTTCACAATGTTGAATTTCATCTCAAAGTATTTGGAAAACTAGAATCTGCAAACCTGTGTCCTAGCAATATGCATAAGTCCAGATGGACTAGAGATGTTGCTGAACTTGTATATCATCTTGTCAGAGTAATCAAGAACTTTGATTTTTGTGGTCTAATGATTAGACAAATGATTACAATTCGGAGAGGTGGAAGAAGAACTCCAGGCTTTGCTTGTTTAATCACAAGAATTTGCAGCTCCTTTGGAATTGTGTGGCCAAACGCCAGAGAAAAAATTCTAAAGAAATTAGGAGAAGGAATCCTCAACAAAATGAGAGGAAAAGTTTTCAATGCTTCTCCTCCTATAAGAGTTGAAGGAAACCCACAAACCCTCAAGAGAAGACTGCAGAGGAAAAACAACTGCATTGTCGAATTGATTGATCATGCTACAAACAATTTTCCAGAACTCACTGGAGATTTGTGTGCTATATCATACAAGTATCAAGACACTGTATCAGAAGAAGATACTGACTTGGATATCTCTGACTAGCTTCTATAACTCTTATTGTATAATATTTTGTATATTATTGTAGACCTGTCGTGTGAACAATCCTTGATGTTTTATGACTCTTTTAAGAACTCTTTGCAGTCACTTTATCTGTAAAATTTCTATGTGTATGGGATGTTTGATTTCGGTTTTCATTACCTTAATATTCGATCTAATATGATGTGAGAACCCTTATGGTTTGTGTGGCTTTTTGATTTAGCGGGATTGAGTTCTATCCCATGTTGGTAGGATTTATCAAAGGATCACAAGGTGTTCCGATTGAAACTCATATGTGAAAAAGTCACAATATGTTGAATTTTTGTTTAACATAAAAGCATATGTGTTTCGGGTTTTCAACTTTTGCTTTTTGCATTAGTTAAAACCGATTCAACCTTTCTCTGGTAAAGGTTGCTGTTGTTGTTGTTCTTTTGTTCTTGCGAGAGGATGACAACATAATGGGGGAGAGTTCTAACTTGAACTTGCGCTTAATGATATATCTTTATGGGGAGAAGAGGATGCGGAATCTAAGGTAACGAATTTGTTAGTTAATCGTTTTCCTGTTTAAGAAAAGCATGAGTTTATTGCATATATTTTGCTTTTGCTTAACAAAATTCGGTACAATTGATTTTTATTCCATTATGTGTGTATGGATGTATGTGTGTGTTTCAATTGTTTCCGGTTAAGAAAAACTGGTTTGATATCTTTCTTTGTTGTTTGGTATCAATGGTTTTAGACTTAACGAAATTTCGGTGCAATTGCGGTGTTTTAATGTCTATGTTTATTTCAATTGCTTCCGGTTAAGAAAAATAATTGTGCAAGTCAATTTACTTGGTTTGTATGTATTGTTTATGGCTTAACAAAATACGGGATCATTTGTTTGGTCAAATTTGATTCCGGATAAGATAAACTAAGTTAATTCTTATCTTAGTTAGACTTATCAAAAGTAAAGGATTCGGTTATTCAAGTCTAATCGAATGCCTTGACAAGAAATATTAGTTAACTAACCTAGTATTTGTCTTGTATAAAGTGAAAGGTCTAAGTTATTGTCTGAATAATTAGTGCCTGATGAGAATAATAAAGTTAATTCTGATCTTTATTTTGGTCTTATCGAAACAAGCGATTGTACTTGTGCAATCGGTTTAGCAAGGGAACTAAGTTTTCTCAGTCAATTTTTTAAACTATTAGGGAAAATTGCTTCGGGCAATTGTTTCCTTGGTAACATATTAAAACCAAATTACTTGTAGTTTCGGTTTTGATATTGGTTATTTAAAGTGGTATGTGAAACCCTCGTGCTAAACTCTTATAGGTTGTACAATTCTTTTAGATTGTAAGATCCTTTCGGTTTTTTGTATTTGCTCTTACCTTTGTCATTTTGTGACAAAAAGGGGGAGAAATATATGGAGTAAACAAATGATTTGTAATCACTTAGGAAAGGACAATTGTGCTTAAATGTTATATCTAACGAAAGAGTAAAGCATTGACTAAGGAGAAACATATCATATGATGATTGTAGTTATTTGGACTACAAAGGAAAATAACAAAGATGTGCGGATTGAAAAACTACCTATCTCACCTTTAGGGGGAGTATTAGCTTTGTTATTTAAATGTCTCAGCGGCATTTATGGATTAAATATATGCAGGGTATTATGCCGTTGAAACTTGGAATCAAGCGTATGTATAATGAATTTTTGTAATTTGTTTATCCATATGATTGTAAGAGTTTTGTCACTAAAATTGACAAAGGGGGAGATTGTTAGAGCATAGCTCGGTTGAACCCACCAAGCGTTGGTATGTCAAATTTGGTTGTCATATTTTAGTGAATCAAAACTCAATTAAAGAGTCGCCTTGATTATGTACTAGAGACAACTTTGTATAGGTTAGGCTAGAAAGATTAGGATAATGAGACATACAAGTATTACTCGAAGACTTGAAGAATGTGAAGAAGTAACAAGCTACATCGACGACATCATCCTTCCTCTTGAGGTTAGTAATATTTTGTCTTGAACTGTTTCATTCCCAACGTATCTTTCAAGTCGTGCTATATTGAAAACATAACTGCGAAGATGTGAATGATTGTACTCTAGTAGACATAGTGTTAAGGAATTAGAATACGAAGTATAACGCTTATCTTTTGAACTTCGTATATAAGACATCGACATAATCGTATGAATGCTATTGTGATTATGTGTATGGGTATGGGTGAAGATTTCATCCTAGGAAACAATGTTTACATTCGTTTAAAGGAAGTACATTCATGAACTTGTTTTGTGAATCGAAAGGGAAATCGCTAGGCTTATTGGTATTGTTATTCATTGCATATCTTTGGATTACCAATATGTGTGAGTTAGTAGAACCGATCATAACTTGTTATGTATCTTGGTAAAACTAGTCACAGTGGCTGACTTATGTATTGGTATGACTTTTATTAGTGTAACTGATCATAAGTAATCACCTAAGATGGTATGATCGATATTTGTAATTGGTGTGACCGATCCTAGTAATTGGTGTAACCGATCCTAGTAATTGGTGTGACCGATGACAAAAGAATGTGTAATCGATTGTTGTAATTGGTGTAACCGATCCTGGTAATTGGTGTAACCGGTCCTGGTAATTGGTGTAACCGGTCCTGGTAACTGGTGTGACCGATCACAAGTAATACAATGAGAATATGGTAACCGGTCCTTGTAATTGATGTGACCAATTTGGTAACTAATGTAACCGGTCCCAGTAACCATATTAAGGTAGAACCGATCCTTGTGTTTGGTATAACCGTAAACCCATGATTAGTGTGTTGATTTGATCAATCACATAGTTCTTAGAAATCAGATGAACCGGTTCTAAACTTGTTTGGAAGAGTGGTATAATCGGTTCCAAGATTGTAAATATGAAAGAGGATTTACAAAGAAATAAGATGTCGACATACTTTGAACATGTTCAGTAACTCTTATCTTTTATTGTTCAAATATATTCCTTAATAACTAAAGGAGATCCCGGACCGAAATAAGTTTAGAATCTTTTAATTAAGGTGGTTAATTTTATATGCTTTTAATTACCAGCAATTAAAACGCATATCTCTGGAAAATAAAAATTGGTAATGTGCATTTACTAATTGGAGATTTTCTAGTAGGATTTCGGTTAATATTGGACAGAGCATTTCTAGGAATTATGAAAACCGAATTTGGAAATATATTGCATATCTGGAGAATATTTTCGGTTTTGGAAATTCCTTGGTGTCCAAACTTCCTTGGTCTATAAATACCCAAGTTTGCATTTATAGCAAACTATCCTAAGAGCCCGCAAAACTACCTTGTTGTCTTGTTACTGGTGGATCCATCTATTCGGAGAGGAAAGTACCCTAATTAGGCGAAATCTCTTACGACCGCTCTTTTAAAGACTTCTGTGGGATCAATAAGCTCTACGAGTACCGTTGGTGGGAAATTAGATAATTGCAGTATTATTAATTTTCGATTTGATTTTATTGACTAACGGTTGTTGAACTTTGATTGCACCTAGTTTGTTTATTTTTGAGAATCTTCTCTTCTGATATAAGATTCACTTAAACTAGATCGAAGTATCGACGGGATCTTTAGAACTGTTTGTAGATCTAAAGACGTCTTGTGATAATCCATTGTTAACATACTCCGTTCTGTGTGTGATTGATCACAAGAGATTCAAGTTGTGGTGTGCAGGTGTTTATTAAAGATTTAAGAAGATTTGAAGACGAAAAAGATTTCTGATTTGGGTTTATGATCTTATTATCATGAAGCCACGGTCTTCCCAGTAACATGTGGTAGTCTGTCTCTATTACCTCGAATTTTACCTTCGACAGGACAGGTCCTACTGATAGATTCAGATTGATGTACCCATACGTGCTGGTTTGGTTTCCTTCGAAATCTGACATTATGGTAAGCTGTCGTACAATTTTGTTTGGCCGAACCTTGGCTGGCCTGAGAGTTTTAAGAGTAATAACATTTGAGGACGCTCCCATATCGATGAGATCCATTTTGAATTCTGATATTTGATGCGTGTAGTAACATGCAGGGCTCTGTTATGGACCTCTTCTGCCATCATGTCTTCTTCAGTAAATGTAACATTGTTTACGGACATCTTTGATGTATTTGAGGTTTCTGGATGCAAATGAGCCAAACGCGTATCTAGAGCAATCTGATTGATTGCAGCACATGTCTCCGCTCGTTGATCCTTTGAGAGGTGTAGAAGCTCGCATAAACTTTCTACTAGAGAAGCTGCTTCCTGGTCCACCGGCCTCTGGTTGGTAGTGAAACTGTTGACTTGAGGACGATTATCGTTTGAGGGGTTAGTCCTCAACGCTGGAATTTATAGAGCAGAGGAGCCGATCAAATATGATGTCAACCTGATGAGGAAGTTGAGTATATTGTTTATCGTCTCTTTCATCAGATCCATATTCTTTGTGTGGATCTCCTGTACTCGCGCCAACTCGACCGAGGTTGGAATTTCTCCATTGGCTGTGCGATCATATATAATGTTGGGAGGAGAAATATCACCATTTGCAAGATTCTAACCGGCGTTTTGAGTTGTTGAATTAGTCCTAAGACCAACCATCTTTGTGAAAATTGGGATTGCAACCGAGAGATTAATCTCCCACTGTGGTCGCCGGTTGTTTTGGGGTAAAAACTGATTCTGTTGGAAATGGTAAATTTGGGTGTGCCTTCGAGAAACGAATCTAAACCGTAAACAAATGCACTGCACGGGAGTACTTTATATTCGAGAGATCAATCTGTACAATTCTTGCCTAAACCAAGAAATGGCCGTTCCAGTCTTGCTTCGGTCACGAAATGAAGGAGAAGGGTTGATCTTAGGGAGGGAAGCAAAGAAGGTGTTGAGATCAGAATGGTTAACTCTGGAGGTGTGGCTATTTTATGACTTTTATCAGAATATGGAACTGGCTTGCGGAATGTAAGCTATCAGTTCTTTGGTGTTTCTTCTGGATACTGTGTTAATAACCAAAACCGTTGTTGTTGGTGTGATTTGAACCCAGCACGTTGTGTGCGTTAGGTGAATGCTCCACCATTGTGACATATTGGATGTCTCGAGTATTTTATAGAAAATATGTAGCAAGTTGCTGAGTGGGTCTTGCCTAATTATTCTGACCAATCACGCACAAGCTAGGTGGCGGGTAGTCATGTGTGATGAGCCAAGTCATGAGACTTGCCGCAAAGAATAGCATGTGACGCTATTAGGTTAAATAACTAAGTTATTTGTGAAGCCGATACTCATAAAATATCGCATGTATTCGATGCATGTAAAGCATCGCTTTTAAGCAAGCAGCTCAAAATAATCGATGCATGTGAAGCATCGTTATATTGAGCCTGTCTTGGTTGGTCGCGGAACCTAGTGTAAAAGAGCATGACCGACCACTTTCAGGAAGTTGTTGGGAACTATTTATGCCTTCCAAAAGTAGGCCGGTCGGTCCCTATAGGAGAGGATGGCTGGTAGCCATTTTGACATCCTATTGGTCGGTCCAAGTTAAATCTAGACCGGTTAAATTGGATGGCTGAGATGATTGCGGAAGTTATTGGTTGACGCTAATTTATTTAAAACTCCTACAAGAAGCGCGGCCAGCCATTTTAGGGCGATCGTTAAGGAGCCATATGGGCAGGCCGCGGCGTGTCCGATTGTTCCTTATGGAAGGGAGGTGGCCAGTGATCATAGCCACATCTTATTGAACACCTAGAATAAGAGTTAGGCCGGCCGATTCGACTGGCGAAGTTGAGCGGCCGAGATGATTTACGGCAGTTAATGGCTGTCGTTGATTTAATTTAGGTTTTAAAAGCCGTGTGGCCAATGGTTTTTGGTGTTGGTGGCATGTTATAGACTATTCGACCGGCCAGTGCTATAATCGGGCCGCTAGTTTGCGTATCCACGCCTTGTCCGTCGATCGGAATTGAATCTATGCCGGTCAATTCGGCTCGCGAAATTGGACGACCGAGATCGTTTTGCGGCAACAATGTAATGCTGCTTAACAGAAATTAGGTTTCACAAGTCGGGCAGCCATCTAACTTTGGGCAATCGGTTAGTGGCTCTGTTGGCGAGTTGGAAGGGCTTCGATTGGTCGAAGTATTAGTGGGCCCGCCGGTGTGCCTGATGATGCTTGTCCGGTCGCGTTAAGGAGCGGCTAAGCTTGATAAATCAGCCGGCCAAAATGTACGACCGTGTCACACCCCGCAAATTCTGGCACTAGATCCTAGTCCAGAATCCTGGAGCGCCACTATCGTAGGTCCAGATTTTTTTTTATTTTAAAATGAGAATAATTTAGAACTACAAAAGAAATCTAACAAATATTGTTCAATAAATATAATATTTACAAAACACTTTTGAATGGTTCCAATCCATAATAAACAAATCAAATAAACCAAAATTCAGCAATACTGGAATACCAACGCCCAAATCCCCGTGGTAAATTATAATTTATTTTCTTCAGCTAGTGTCTTTGTATACTCTGTAGGAAGAGAGGAAAAGGGGTGAGCAACCACAGCCCAGTAGGAAATTTCCAAAAATAGTAGTGCAGCGGAAAAACAAACCAACCGATGCATCAAAGGCAAAAATAAGTAGTTAAAATCTTTTAACGATTTACTGATTTTTATTTCAAACTTTTACTCCAAAACACTTCAAATTTAAGTACCAAATATCTTAAATTATTTTAGAACTTTTATTATTAATTTGCGTTCAACCAAATATCACTTAGCAATTTCTTTATGTGCGTTCCAAATTTTGTAACTTTTAGATGTCTCTCACTTTATTGTCTTAACTAGACTTTTCCAACAAATCCTTAAATACTTTAGACTCACAACCATTACCCACCACGACACACTATTTGAATAGCTGTGGCCCTGAACTCGGCAAACTCGACAACCCCAATCTTTATCCATGGACCGCAGCCCAAATCACAATCGACCTTTAGGCAACCCCATATCTGGTGCACCTCACAAGCACAATAGCTATTGTGACCACACCGGTATTCATAAGCGCGGTAGCTATTGTGGATACCTGATCTCAACAAACGCACCTCAACATACTCATCTACTGCCCACCGACATTCACAAATCCGATCTTTTAGCAAATAGATTATCCAAATTTACAATAACAATGATCGACTAATATCTCTCGAAAAGAATATTATTATTTTCTGTTCTTTCAATATTTTACACGTACACAGAATTTTAATGTTCCATTAGCGCGTTTTCATAACTCGTAACCCGTTTACATTTCTTAATATATTAATTTATTCATTTGGATTTGTAGACAAATTACTGTTAGGCATATAGCTTTGCTTTGCTTCTTTAATTAATTAATTTCTAAAATCAAACCAATCCAAATTTGGAAGTGCTGAAACACCACCGCCATTATAACAGGGTATGTATATTATAAAACCAAAACAAGCAATATAGTTTTGTTTTCGGTGAAACCAAAGGAAAATATAGAGTCAAGTCTCCATCAAAACACTTGCTACGGAAACCATTCAATTGACATACGTTAAATCAGCCACGTCATAGACAAAGAGCTACTGCTCAGTTCAAATATTTATTAATTAGTTGGGTTAAGATCGGTACGAACAAACCGAGTTTCAGTCCAAAGTTAAAATACAAAACAGAAGGCATTACCTATATGAATCGGTCAAGAACTAATCGGATGATTTAAACAGAGCCAAAGAACATTAATCTCGGATCAAAACTTATAACACGTCATATACGTAAGAACACAGATAATGCTAAAATATGTTTTATTTTTAATATTATGTAGAAACCCCTACACATCAAAAGATAGAGACGATGATGCAAGTAAAATCATGCCAAAATAGTTTAGTTTTTATAATATTATGTAGAAACCCCTACACATCAAAAGATAGAGATACGATGCAAACAAAATCCATGCCAAAATAATTTAGTTTTTAGTATTACGTAGAAATTCCTACCTCGAAACGTTTAAATTCCAAAACCTTAATGAGAACCGGCTAGTCCACGCGAATAGGATCAAATCCAAACGCCTCTTCCTCTTTTTGTTGTTCAGTCACGATAAAGAAAATCATAAACTAGGTACTTTGTGTTTTTGGTTTCCAAAAGAATGGAGGAAAACGGCAGAAGAAGGTGACGAGAAAGTTAGGTCGGCTGACTTTTCTTTCTCTAGGTGTTGCTTTAATTTTCTTCGTCCAATCTGTATATACAAAAACTTAAAACAGGTGCTAGGTCAAAGTAGTTTTCACGTGAGATTTTTAGATGGAAAAGATCACTTGTTATTTCCAGCCAACACTACTCATACGGGCTTCCCGATATGGTTCCCCAGACTTGATTATGTATATATGAATGCATTTTAGATTTTATGTGTCGGGTTTATATTTTGCTTAGATTTTACATAGAAAATTCATCCAGAAATAGGTGTACCGTCTTCTTAGAGAGTCGGTTTCGACGGAAGCTCATCTTCAAAAGATGGATTATGACAGGCCGTGATTGTTTTAAGACTGACATGTGCAGTCTATATTAAATTCCTTAAGGAATTTAGGCGTGTCGACCAATTAAAAGTGCGTGTGGCGCATTTAAAGCGATTTGATAGGTCGATGGGAAAGGGGGACGGCAAGTGGCAACATGGAGTGTGACCGACCGGCCACGGGTGGCGCCTGCTGGAGCAGATCGGTAGGACAAATGGTGTGGCAACGCCTCCCTTTGTTGCTGCTTTTGCTTGCGGGAGTTCCTCTTTATTTCTTTGTTTTCTGCTTTTTAGTAGAATCTTGCTCCTACTAGCTCCGTGATGGATTAATTTCCTAGCTTGCCTTGGTTTAGTTTCGACCAATAGGGTTCGAGATATTGCGCAGGGCGCAAAAAACCTAATTTTTGCAAATTAATTAGGTTAAAATTTGAATTTTGCGAGCTGTCACAAAATTGGTCAAATTTGGTGAATTCTATGTGTTGACACAAAATTATTAATTTTATTCTCATAGAGCAATCAGCGTGTCTTCTTACTGAGTACTTTCATGCGGACCTTAATCTTGATACTTCGGGAAATTCATGCTACTCAACTGCGAGTGAACACTAATTGTCATGTCATATCAATATTAAGAGTTCAGTCGGGGAACATAGCATAGGAAAATACTCAATAAGCCATACATTAATGAATAATGCGGGCGAGAGGTTAAAAATTATAGAATATTTGGGTTTGTTACTACAAGCACCATTCTAGATAAATTTCATATAAATATACTGAATTGCTCAATACGTGTGTAAGTAAAGAGGCCTGGGCACTCATCACTTTTAAGTGGCTCTGTCTCTTTGCAGAATGACGGCACATTAAATACAGGGTTTTACAATTTTAGCCCTGAACCGAAAACCACCATCAACACATTAGCTCTGTGACTGCCTTCAGATATGAGCGGTTCTCCTTCTTGGTAGTAGCCGTTCCTGTTAGAGCATTACTCGGTCAAACTCACAAGCGTTGCTATCTCAAGCTTGTTTGTCAGGTTTAGTTGCCAAAACTATAAGTCTTGATTTCTAGTCTACTTATAGCTAAGTCTTGGTTTAGGATAGTAAGTGTAATTGAGCTTTAGACTCCACAACGTTCATCGAATGAAGATGAAAAACTACTCAAGGGAACTTGTGGAACTTCATCAACAAAAGGTATGTGGAGACTAGAACTTATCTATCACTCAAAAGTCTATCTATTTTATCTCCTATTTTGAGACAAAAGTCGTATTGCTATATAGACTTCAATTATACACATTTGCTATTTTGAGCCGAGTTTATCTCGCTTATCTATTTCTCGAAATATGTGTTGATAAGCTTTCGCTTTAGCCAAGTTCATCTTTACTCGTGGTGAAAGTCATGTTGATTATTTCAATAACTTGAAAATCGCTTTGATGAAAATAGTTTGTGGATAACAACTATTTTAACATCCTCTAAGAAAGTTTCAATGATTGAAATGAGAGTTTAGAACAAGTAACCATGTTTGGATATAAATATAGTGTGTTCTCACATTTGTGTAAAAGTCCAAAACCTGGAACCCAAAGTATGCGTACCCGTACGCGTACTGGCGGTTGTTGGAAATCCGGGTGAGTATGCGTACCCGTACGTATACTAGCGGAAGTTTCACGCCCGTTAATTTCTACTGGAGTTTGGAAGTAAAAAACAAACTCAATCCAGTCACTTAAGTATGCATACCCGTTTGCATACTTAAGAAGGTTACTTTCTAAAATCGGTTTGTTTATGAACTAAAACATTTATATAATAAGGAATGCAATCTTTGCAAACCGTGGCTATAATGTTCATGAATTGATTCGAGTGAATCAAAATCGATTTTGCCTCGATTGTGTCTTGTATATTTATATGAGATCTACACAATTGAACAACTCTCTAACTAGTTCATTTGAGTCATTTGAACTAGTTATGGTGAAGATGAATAAGGTTGATATGAAAGTGCTCATATGGCTAACCATTGGTTAACTATTGTTGAACCGACTAAGTGTACACATTTAGGTACGGTTACTCAAACCTAAATGAAGGTACATTTCATTTGTGTATAACAAGCTAAGTTCGATCTAACGGTTGAAAGATATTAGCTTGAATCTAATCAGGTTTTCATCTAACGGTGAATATTGAATACTTTGTTTCAAAGTTATCAAACCCTGATTTGAAGACTATATAAGGGAGAACTCTAGCAACTGGAAAACCTAATCCCCACACCTCCTGTGTGATACCAGGTGTATAAGATTGAGTCGATTCTCCTTTAACCTTAGGTTTTTCATGAAACCCTGTAAGTTAACGACTTAAAGACTTCATTGGGATTGTGAAGCCAGACCCAACTATTTTCTCTGTAGTTGCGTGATCTGATCCTGCTGTTTTCTATCGTGATTGAGTATAATCATAAGATTGGCTTGAGATTTATATCTCCGATAGGAAAGATAGAAAAGTAGTCACAAACACCTTTGTCTCATCGTTTGTGATTCCAAAATATATTGTTTCGTTAATCGATTAAGATTATTGTGAGGTGATTGATAATACTAAGCTGTTCTTCGGGAATATAAGTTCGGGTTATCAATTGGTTCATGTTCACCTTGATTTATCAAAAGACGGAACAAAAACTCGTAGGTAGATCTGTGGGAGACAGATTTCTATTAAATATACTTTTTTGTGTGATACAGATTTGTTTATCAAGTCTTCGACTTTGGGTCGTAGCAACTCTTAGTTGTGGGTGAGATCAGCTAAAGGAATCAAGTACGTAGTATCCTGCTGGTATCAGAGACGTAAGGAGCGCAAATGTACCTTGAATCAGTGTGAGATTGATTAGGGTTCAACTACAGTCCAGACCAAAGTTAGCTTTGTAGTAGGCTAGTGTCTGTAGCGTCTTAATACAGTGTGGTGTTAAAATCTGGATTAGGTCCCGGGGTTTTTATGCAATTGCGGTTTCCTCGTTAACAAAACTTCTGGTGTCTGTGTTATTTCTTTTCTGCATTATATTTTGTTATATAATTGAAATATCACAGGTTGTGCGTTGAATCGATCAATTGGTAAATCCAACCTTTGGTTTTTGATTTAAATTGATTGATCCTTGAACATTGGTATTTGGGACCGTTCAAGTTATTTCTCTTGTATTCAATCAGGCTCGCAAATTCCTATTTGTTTGATTGCGGATTGAATTAAGAAATTGAGATATAACTCTTTGATATATCTTTTTATTAAGATTGAGTCTGACTGTCTAGTTGATTCTCTTGAAAGTATATTTGAGTTAGTCCATACAGATTGCTAAGCGAAATATTGGGTGAGGTTGTTATACCCCCGCTTTTTCAATTGGTATCAGAGCAGGCAAACATGTTCAAGACCTCATAAGTCTGTGTTTGTAGCGATCATACTCTATGGACAGAAGTGTTATCTCAATAAACGTACCACCAGTCTTCGATGGATCGAATTACCTTTGGTGGAAAATTATTATGCGTGCCTTTATTCAAGCGCGTGATTTTCAATCATGGGTTTACGTTGTTAATGGCTATAGTCCTCCGGTTGTTACAATAGGCATTGTAACTGTTCCAAAGGATATTGGTGATTATGATGCTGCCGAGATTCTTGCTGGAAAGCAAAATTCTGACGGATTGAATGCAATCATCCATGCCATTACCCCAGATCTTCAGCACCATGTGACTACGTGCACTCGGTCTAAAGAAGCTTGGGATATCTTAGAAACCGTATTTGAAGGGAATACCTGTGAAAAAGAAGCTAGGCTTCAAAACCTAAATTCTGATTGGGAAAACCTTCGTATGGCAGATGAAGATTCATTTGATGAGTTTAATCACAAAGTGTTTGAAATTTTTAATGCATCTTTTGCATTGGGTAAGACTATTCCTGAAAAGGACATTGTGATGAAAATTCTCAGATCTCAGCCATCTAGATACGATTCTAAGAAACACGCCATCGTTGAAGGAAATAACCTTGATGTGCTTTCCAGAAATACTCTTGTTGGGAAGTTAAAGATCTTTGATCATGAGCGCATATATCAAAATCAGGAAAGGATATTGCTTTCAAGGAACAAAAGAACACTAAATTACTTGATAAAACTAAAAGTGTTGGCATCTCTGATGATGATCTTTCTGAGACTGATTCTATAGATGAAGATCTTGACAAGTCAGTCTCATTGATCACAAGACAGTTTAGAGATCTTCTTTTGAAGAGAAGTAAACGGTTCACCAGAGACAAACCTAAGGCATCAGTTAAACCTCATAATCGTGTTCCTCCTAAAACAGGGATACTGACGATACTGATGACGAGGATATGCCACAGTGCTTCAAGTGTAAAGGTTTTGGTCATCTTGCAAATGAGTGTCCAAATCGTAGAAAGTACACTGGAAACAAAGGTCTTGCTGCAACTCTTGATGAAATGTCTGACCATTATGATTTTAATGAAGACGAAAAATCAAATGTTGCACTCTTCTGTGAAATGCTGATTTTGATAATTGTAGCAATACGTTCATCAATCTCGATATTCTTCCAGAAGAAACTTTAACCACATTGGAGGATAAAAATGATTTCTCTTTGCTCTCTGGAAATTCCTTTTCTAATTTTGCAGGTTCCACCGTATGTCTAGCAACCTGCAAAGATTTGATGTATAAATCTTCATCCAGTTTGACATGTTCTTATTGTACTCTCAGAGGTCATGAGTTATCAAAAAATTTCAAGTACAAACATAAGATAAGATATGTCAACAAACTTCAACGAAGAGCAAATCGATTAGCTAACAAGCTTAAACTTTTTCAAGAATCGACTGAGGTATGTAATCCCATCTCTTCTACAAAGAAGTTAATTTCCAAAGATGTTTCTAGACCATTAGCAAAAAGGTTTCGGTCAGAACAGCCTGGGAAACAGAGAACTAGGAATTCCATTCAAAAAAAGTATGGTGGACAGATCATTGTTCACCCCAGCACAACATAATGGTGTTGGTTAAGTGTCTTGTCTCATGTGCCTGGTTCAAAAGAGACAAGAGTTGGCACTTCACAGGCTTTAAAAGAAAAAGAAAAAAAAGGTGTGTTTTCTTTTGCTTTTGAATTGTTTTAGAATTCTTCCATCTTTTCTTATCTAATTGACTTTGAAAAGATTTTTCTCTGTTATATCAATTAAAGAGGGTTAAAGTAGACAATTCTGCGTTCCTTAGGGTATAAGTTGTCCGTATGTGAATCCTTTAAGTGTATAAAGGTTCTGTAACCCTACATTCCTTTTTCCTTCTCTAAGAAACTCTTTTATCACAAGTTTGCTTGTAGAGCTTGTTCTGAGAAATTCCTCTCACAAACCCATATTGTTATTGAGACTCCAAGCATAATATCTTCTGATGGAAAAGATGTTAATATGATTGTTAAGCCATCAATCATAAATAAAAAAGAAATTCCTCATGTTCACTCAAATTTGAAAAGAAAAAGGAGGAATGTGAGAAAACCAAGAGTTGTCCCTTCAAATCTTTAGAAATTTTATGGTGTTCTTGAAGAATTGAAGGAATTACGAAAGGAAGTGCAGCAAATAAATGCTTTTGTGTTTAGGACTCTTGAGATTTAAAAGGACCTGGTTTGGCATCAGTCAAGAAGGTTTGTTGATATCAACTCCTATCTTCATGAACCTTATGTCCCAATGGCTGTTGACGACAAGGAGTTCGGGGACGATAAAGATTTTTTCAAAGGTCTTAATATCTAGGAAACTTCTGATGAGAATTTATTCTTATGTTTTAAGAAGGATAACTGGGGTTTGGAATAGAAATTATTGGGAGTACACATAGTTATTTCAACGTTTTTCATCTTGCAATGTTTTTAGATTTATTTATTTAAATTCTAAAGTTTATTTGGAAGATGATTTTGCAGTATTAATCTTTATGGTTTTATATATTGCAACTTGATATGGGATATGTGTGTTTGCGTCCGTGAACTGTGATTGTCCCATACGTGGTCAAAAGTTAAGTCTTTCATATGTCATTATGCACGTATTGATAAAAGATTGAATGAACTTTTGACAAACAAAAGTTAAGCCTATTATGTCATTATGCAAATATTGGAAGATAGGATGAACTTTTGTTTACAAAGATTAAGTCTATTATATGTCATTGTGCAAATAGTGATGAAAAATAGAATGAATCTTTGTGTATTCCGCAGTACTGATCTTCCCTGATCCATATCTTTATGTAAATACTGTGCGGCTCCGTAAGTTCTCTTATGTGAGCATTTCCGATTAAATTAATCATGGGTTCTCTTGTGGTTAATTTAATTAATATTTTTGGATACAAATTCATGTTTCATGTGATTTGTTAATGTCCAAAGAAATCTTTCTTTTCTTGTGAAAGTAAGGTCGCTCTTGTTGTTCTTTCGGGAATGACATTTTATGGGGGAGAGTTCTTCATTGAACTTGTTCTTAATTGCCAAATCTTTGTGGGGAGTGCGGCTGTGGAATATTATAGGGGTTATCTTGTATCTTTATAAACTCCTTGATGAATGCATTTAGTTTCGGCTATATGATTGCATCTAAAAAAGTTGATATGTGCTTTTCCTTTGGTCATGAAGTATCTCTATGGAAATTTCATTAGGATCCCACTAATTTTCGTACCTTTGCCAATTTTATTGACAAAAAGGGGGAGAATTAATGTGTAGTTCACACTACAAATACATATGGTTTTCGGATCATTATGTAAGGGGGAGTGGTTTTCATGTGAGATGAAGTATTGACTAAGGGGGAGTGATACATATCACCATAGTATTGTTGTCGAAGTTGTGATACAATTGAACTTTGATGTTGTGTAATAATACTATGACACTGTATAACAATGATTGAGAGCTACTGTTTTCTCATTGTTATAGCTACGGATCTTCAACAACGATGCTGCTGAACTTACAACCTTTGGAATCATTGGAGTACTTGGAAGTGACAAAGATTTTGAGTAATGTTGAAGAACCAAGGAGATCAAGCATTTGGAAGAGAAGCTACAAAGTTTATTTATTTTGTAATCCATATGTATTGATAGTTTTTTCACTAAAATTGAAAAAGGGGAGATTGTTAGAGCATTTCTCGGTCGAACTCGCAAGCGTTGCTATCTCAAGCTTGTTTGTAAAGTTTAGTTGCCAAAACTGTAAGTCTTGATTTCTAGTATACTTATAGCTAAGTCTCGGTTTAGGATAGTAAGTGTAGTTGAGCTTTAGACTCCACGGCGTTCATCGAATGAAGACGAAGAACTACTCAAGGGAACTTATGTAACTTCATCAACAAAAGGTATGTGGAGACTTGAACTTATCTATCACTCAAAAGTCTATCTATTTTATCTCTTATTTTGAGACAAAAGTCGTATTGCTATATAGACTTCAATTATACACATTTGCTATTTCGAGCCGAGTTTATCTAGCTTATCTATTTCTCGAAATATGTGTTGGTAAGCTTTCCCTTTAGCCAAGTTCATCTTTACTCGTGACGAAACTCATATTGATTATTTCAATAACTTGAAAATCACTTTGATGAAAATAGTTTGTGGATAACACCTATTTTAACATCCTCTAAGAAAGTTTCAATGATTGAAATGAGAGTTTAGAACAAGTAACCATGTTTGGATATAAATATAGTGTGTTCTCACATTTGTGTAAAAGTCCAAAACCGGGAACCCAAAGTATGCGTACCCGTATGCGTACTGGCGGTTGTTGGAAATCCGGGTGAGTATGCGTACCCGTACGTATACTAGCGGAAGTTTCACGCCCGTTAATTTCTACTGGAGTTTGGAAGTAAAAAACAAACTCAATCCAGTCACTTAAGTATGCATACCCGTTTGCATACTTAAGAAGGTTACTTTCTAAAATCGGTTTGTTTATGAACTAAACATTTATATAATAAGGAATGCAATCTTTGCAAACCGTGGCTATAATGTTCATGAATTGATTCGAGTGAATCAAAATCGATTTTGCTTCGATTGTGTCTTGTATATTTATATGAGATCTACGCAATTGAACAACTCTCTAACTAGTTCATTTGAGTCATTTGAACTAGTTATGGTGAAGATGAATAAGGTTGATATGAAAGTGCTCATATGGCTAACCATTGGTTAACTATTGTTGAACCGACTAAGTGTACACATTTAGGTACGGTTACTCAAACCTAAATGAAGGTACATTTCATTTGTGTATAACAAGCTAAGTTCGATCTAACGGTTGAAAGATATTAGCTTGAATCTAATCAGGTTTTCATCTAACGGTGAATATTGAATGCTTTGTTACCAAGGTAACTTAAATTGCAAACCCTGATTTGAAATCTATATAATGGAGAACTCTAGCAACTGGGAAACCTAATACCCACACGTCCTGTGTGATACTAGTTGTATAAGCTAGAGTTGATTCTCCTTTAACCTTAGGTTTTTCACGAAACCCTGTAGGTTAACGACTTAAAGACTTCATTGGGATTGTGAAGCCAGACCCAACTATTTCCTCTGTAGTTGCCTGATCTGATCTTGCTGTTTTCTATCGTGATTGAGTACAATCATAAGATTGGCTTGAGATTTATATCTCTGATAGGCAAGATAGAAAAGTAGTCATTAACACCTTCGTCTCATCGTAGGTATATCTGTGGGGACAGATTTATCTATTCAATAAACTTTTCTGTGTGATACAGATTTGTTTATCAATTCTTCAACTTTGGGTCTTAGCAACTCTTAGTTGTGGGTGAGATTAGCTAAAGGAATCAAGTGCGTAGTATCCTGCTGGGATCAGAGATGTAAGGAGTGCAACTGTACCTTGAATCCGTGTGAGATTGATTAGGGTTCAACTATAGTCCAGACCGAAGTTAGCTTTGTAGTAGGCTAGTATCTGTAGCGGCTTAATACAGTGTGGTTTTCAAATCTGGACTAGGTCCCGGGGTTTTTATGCATTTGCGGTTTCCTCGTTAACAAAACTTCTTGTGTCTGTGTTATTTCTTTTCCGCATTATATTTTGTTATATAATTGAAATATCATAGGTTGTGCGTTGAATCGATCAATTGGTAAATCCAACCTTTGGTTTTTGATTGAAATTGATTGATCCCGTAACATTGGTCTTTGGCACCGTTCAAGTTATTTTTATTGTATTCAATCAGGCTCACAAATTCCTATTTGTTTGATTGTTGATTGAATCAAGAAATTGAGACATAACTCTTTGATATACTTTTTATTAAGATTGAGTCTGACTGTCTAGTTGATTATCTTGAAAGTATATTGGAGTTAGTCCATACAGATTTCTAAGCGAAATATTAGGTGAGGTTGTTATACCCTCGCTTTTTCAGTGCCTGCTTGTGCTTCTGAATTTAGGTTAATGACTAAATTAGATCTAAGATCCACCCTTCTTTTTCAAATGGTTTAAGAACTGATTTTGTGACAAAGAGGTTGATCTCCAGCTGTGGTCTCCAATTGTTAATGTCCAAAAATCGCTCATAGGAAAAATAATGTACTGGTTAAGTACTTTCTTTAGGTTCGAAAATCAAAATCATACAGAACTAGCATAAACCAAGAAATTGGCCGTTCACGTTTTGCTTCGGTTACAAAGAGAGAAAATGGGTTGATCTTAGGGGAGGGAAAGCAAAGAAAGTTTGAGGAAATCAGTGGTGATTGAATTTGGGTGTGAGGTTGTTAACTATGGAAGAACAAGAGCTTGGGAATGATAAGCTTGTTCTGTCTTTTGAATAGACAAGGTAGTCTATTTATAGTTGGAACACTCACTGTTTCCTCGTAAGTAGTGGAGGTTGTGGAGAGATGGAGATAGTGGGACAATGGTATGGTTACGCCTAACTTATGGAAACCCGTAAACCATCATTCCATTACTTAGCCACTTCTTTTAACCGCTCCCAACCGTTGCCACTACTTGTAACTTCTTTATCATGGGATGTTGCCATGCTGCATGTTGTTGTAAACAACCAGACCAATACCCATAAGTAATTCCCCCATGTAACGTGTTTTGATTTCTCGTAGGAATTAGTAGAGTCATGGACTTGTTTGTAATCTTGTATAGACTGCCACGGTTTGAGTAATTGCCTAAGCTAGCCAGACTTTGTCGAAGTGGCATAACTTGAAGAGACTCGACTCCAAGGTTACGTGTGACTAATAATGAGTTTTCCATAAGATGGCATTGTAATTAGCTAGCCATAATAATACACATAGATAGCATAGTACACCAAGCTAGTCAGGTCGGCGTGACCTAGTCGATAGCCAGTCGAGTCGGCATGGACATAGGTGCTAGGCTTGGAGAAACGTATCCGCGGCCATATGGCTAGGCTAGGCCAAGCTAGAACGGCTAACAAGGAGGACGCGACTAGTTAGATGCTATGCTAGACTAAACTAGGAGGCAAGGAGGCCGTAACATGGGTATGCCATGCTATGCCAGCTAGCAAGAAGGTCGTGGATGATTAGAAGCCAGGCCGGCTGGCAGGAAAGGAGGCCGTAGCCATATGGATAGTTTGTGCGAGTCATGGCTAAGCCAGGCCTGAAGACAAGGTGTCCATGGCCTGACTATCTAGTTGGCTAGCTAGGAAGCTAGGCTAGGCCAGACTATGAGCCAAAGGAGGCTGTTGTTGTGACTAGGCCAGGCTATGCCGGCTAGCAAGGAGGCCGTGGCTGGTTAGAAGCCAGGCTAGGCCGGCTGGAAGGAAGTCGTGGCCATGGTTAGCTAGGCCGGTAGACTGGGAGGCCATGGCTATCTATGCTAGGGATAAAGTGGCCGCGACCATAGGACAAGCTGGGAGATAGCAGGGCCGTGGCCTGACTAGCCAGTTGGATAGCTAAGAAGCTAGGAGGCCGTCACCATATGGCAAGTCTAGGCCGATACATGGCTAGGCCGGAAGGAAAGGAGGCTGTGACCACAAACAGGCTATGCCTGACCAGGAAAAGAGGTTGTGGCCAAGACAAGGTGGCCATGGCCGGTTGGGCTAAACTATGAGGCCGTGGCTAGTTGGGGAACTGGCAGCTACGACCTTAGCTAGTTTGCTATCTAGGGATGGGGAATGATGTGGCCAAAGACATGGCCAGGTTAAGAGATAAGGAAGTCGTGGCCTGGCTAGCTAGTTGGCTAGCTAGGGAGTTAATGGCCACGGCCTGATTATGGAGCGCGGCCATGTCAGGTGCAATGGTCTAGGGTTAGTGTCAATCAATAAGTCGGAACAACTTCGTAAGTATATCTTCAACCCGGGCTAGACCGCCCGAACAAGCCAATCTATGTAACGAAACTGGTTCAAAGTGACCAAACTTGATATTCCATTTTGGTATTGGCGGTCTCTTTTGGCGCTAGCACTTCGTTTGTAGCATACGGAACATATTCGAGGAATTCTGCTGTGGATGTTCTGCGACTCGAGGTAATATTCCAAATATTATGCTTCTGGTAATACTTTTATTCAAAATAGCGTAGTAGCTTATCTTAAATATTCATAATTTGCACCATCAGTGTAGACTGACTAATGTATGACAATTCATATGGCCGTATGTAAGGTAATGAGAGTTCAACCGAGTAAAGATCTAAAATCTTGCAGGCATATTAGAGGCCAGTATGGCCATTAGCTGGATATGCATTCTCAATTCTCTTGCGGAATATAATGTAGAAGTACGAATCTATAATTTTTGTGCAAGGTCAGGAATTTACACATATTTATAAACATATATAGAATACTGAAAGTTTAGCTGGGTGAAACCCTATTACATATATAATTATAGATATGTCTCTGATGTAGGTTCAGAGGCAATTTTAACAAGTTTTTCCCTTGTCAAAAACCCGCCATCTACAGTCTCTACAAACACTAGCCTCCTATCAGACTTCGGGATGGAATGTAGTTAAGACTGAATCCACCCTCCAAGCGATTCAGTTACAGTTGTGCTCCTTACGTCTCTTCAACCTCGCAAAGATCTACGCAATTGATTCCCTTAGCTGACGTCCTTTACATCCTAAGAGATAGTTCAACCTTAAGTGAAGACTTTTGATACCAATTCGCCTCTAATAGATAAGCCTATTTGCTTTCCCTTTAGATCAAAGATCAATGCTTGGAAACCTGTTTGCAATAGACAAAGCTAGCAAACCTCACAAATCCATAACATTTACACTCAATTATCTAAAAAGCCTAGATTTTTAACCAACTCTCTAGAACAATCGTGAACTAATCAATGAAGAATAGTTTTCAGATATCTATCTTGAGGAATCCCAAAGTCTGAGATGAAGAGAACTTTGTGGGTTTTATCTACATTGCCTGAAATAGATTACGAAAACCTCGATAATAGAAAAGAAAGATTAGGATACATGAACTATCAAGGTAAAGATAGTCAGACCTGGCTTCACGAATCCCCAAGTAAAGTCTTTAAGTCGTAGACCTAATTATTTTCGCAGAAGAAACCTAGGTCAATAGAGGATGACTCTAGAAATCAACTAGCACGCAAAGTGTCAGGGATTGAATTTCCCAGTTTAAAAAACATCTCTATTTATAGATGTTCAAGACTGAGGATTGATAGAATTCAAGCTAAGATAATTTGAGATTCAAGCAAACACTTTCTCTGTTTAGATGAAAATCTAATTAAGGTTTCAAGTAAGCATGTGAGAAGTTAGTCTTGAAATTATACATAGAATAATATAGACAGTGGTCTGGTTACGGAACCATGTATAATGTGATATTCATTTAAATATTAAGAATTTAATCTTAATTCACATACACAAAGTGTTTTAGTGATCATAGATATCTTAGAGGTGTTTATGAAAGTCATAACAATGCTAAACACATTTATAAAATAGATCTTTGAGCATTTGCTAATATTTTAATGGGACCGTTGGCGAAACGGTTCGTGACCGGAAGGTAGCTCATGAATCTCGAGCGCAACAATTCGTGAACCGGGTTGGCCAACTGTTCCGCGGCTCGTGAACTCAGATGACAACAGTCTGAACCGGGTTCTCCAACTATTATCCTATCACCAAATCAGACCACCACAGTTCATGAACCTTGTTAGTGAACGGTTCAATTCTGAACTTAAAGGTTTGTGAACTGGTTAGCCAATGTTTCTTTATTTTAAGAGATCTTATATCTAGGGTTTGCAAGATGGTTCACCAATTTACCCTGAGCCGGAATTACAAAAATTTTGAATATATTTATTTGATGTTGGAAACCTTCCCAAATGATAGAATCATCTCTTAGGAAATTTTCAAATGATCCAAAAAATTAATTCTTTAACAATAAATTGTTTTGAACTAATATCGTTAAGGACCTTTGAATATCCCATGCTTTGAATCATATTTTGTGATGTTTAACAAGAAAGCTTGACTCGAAATTTCTTCTTTGTAATAGATCTACTAGAAGTCATACAACATTAAAAAAAAATTGTTGCTAACAAATGAAGATTTGATTAACTCAAAGAGTGCAAATTGTCTAACAATAGCTGATCCTCTATGATATTAGGAGGACCATCCAACAAAACCTTACTTACTCTAAATTTCCTACTGAATTTAACTAGTTTGTCAGATGCTTTAATACATAATCTAGGAATGTACTTGCATTCCCAACATTGTACTGACTTTAAAACATATAAAGCATCAATCAAAATGCCTTTATTCTCCCATGATATGACTGGAGAGGCCTTGTTAATATATTCCGCAATACTCTTCGGATCAATTTCAAATATCACATGTGTAAGATGCATCTCTTTACTCCATCTAACAGCATCAAGAAAATCCAGACATTCTGCTTTCTCAGCATCCTTTATTCCTACATAGCAGTTTGCTGCACATCCCCTCCATGTGCCTGCAAAATCATGCAAGATTAAAGCATCTCCAGTTAGTCATGTATTTGGATCAAAAGAGCCATCACAATTAATAGTTAAAAAAGGAAGCTTAGGAGGTGTCCAAGTTGTTAGACTGCAAATTTCTATGAGTTATAGACTGGTTAAGGCCATGACTTCTGTGTAATCTACTAATGTAATTAGCAAAACAGACAACTTTTATTACAGTGATTTTTGGATCCGGTTTTTGTTCTGAAAGACAGTCTCACATCTGTCATTCCATATACTCCATGCAACCACCATAACAAGATTCACCCAACTATCTTTTGTCACATTCTGCTTGTCTTGTAGAAGCCATCTTTGAAATATTTCAATAATAGAATTATTAGGTCTTTGTAGAAAAACACTGCCACCTGGGATTTCCATCCAGACAGCCCTTGAATAAGGGCAGAAGAATAAAATATGTAAAGTGTTTTCATCAACCTGGTTGCACATAGGGCATAGTTGGTTGATATATCCACATACTCTAGCCAATCTTTCTCTTGAAGGGAGAATGTCTGATAGGCACTTCCAGAAAAAGTGTTTCACTCTAGGCCAGATATCCACTTCCCATAACTCTTTCCATTTTACAGGAGATCCTTATATCTCAGTTGAGACTTGAACATCACCCAAACTATTCTCATAAAGCTTATTGTATGCTGACTTTAAAGTGAAGCCCCCATGTTTTGTGAGTTTTCAGATTAGTTTATCATCAGAATCAGATGATATCCTCATTTTAGTGATCATATCCACAGTTTGTTGATCAAAGAGATGTTGAAGTAACTGAAGATTCCATTCTTGACCACCTGGTTGCATTAGCTCCAAACCCAAACATAATCTTCACTGTCAGTTATATCTTCCCTTGGACTGAATGGACTATCCATTCCAATAATCCAAACATCCAACCAAATTTTTATCTTATCACCTTTTCCTACTCTCCAGCAACTATTTGCTTTTAAGAAGTACATATTATGTTGTAATCCCCTCCAAGACCAGGAACAATCATTTTTAGTATTAGCATGTAGCATACTGGTAGCTGGAAAGTATTTTGCTTGAATTTCCTTGGCCCATGGCTCTTCAGAATTTGTGCATAGCCTTCAAGCTTCTCTGACAAGAAGGGCTTGATTTAAAATCCTTAGGTCCATAAAACCCTGGCCTCCAACATTCTTGTGTCTTCCTATTGTCTTCCAAGAGGTAATATAAGTACATTTCTTCTCTTCAAAGCCCCACCAGAAGTCTCTTTGTAGAGCTTTCATTTGTTTGATGGTATCAACTAGGATCTGTAATCAACTCATAGAGTAGATAGGAATAGTGTTTGTCATAGTTCTGATCATCAGTACCACATTGTGTCATGGTCTTGCCATTCCATGTAGATAACCCTCCTTTAACTTTGTCCACCAGATAAGAGAAATACTTTGTTCTTTTTCTTCTTTATTATGAGAGGAATACCAAGATATCTTTCATTTGGATTCATTATTTGCACCTTCAATCTTCTAGAGAGTAATATGCAAAATAAACACTTGATTTGTTGAAATTCACAAGTTTTCCAGAAGCATCACCAAAACTATCAATTATTTGAAGTAGATTATTAACACTGTGCAAGTAAGCTGTTGTGAAGAGTAAGCAGTCATCTTCAAAGAATAAATGAGAGATGGGAGGATCCCTTGGAGAAATCTTTATCCCTTCTATTCTTCTATTCTATTCTATTCAGCATTCAATAACTGTCTTGAAAAGCCTCCATTAGGATGATAAATAGGTATGGCGAGAGTGGATCTCCTTGCCTAATTCCCCTTGAAGGTTGATAAGAATTGCAAGGTGCACCATTTAACAAATAGAAATCCTAGTAGTACCAATACATTGCATGATCAGGTTGCAAAAATCTTCACAGAAACCCATTGTGTGCATTATATCCATCAAGAAAGACCATTCAACCCTATCAAAGGCTTTTGACATTTCCAATTTAAGAGCAAGAGTATGTTTTTCTTGTTTATTCCTTTGCATTGTATGAACAATTTCTTGAGCAAGTTGAATATTATCAGATATCTGTCTTCCTGGAACATAAGCAGCTTAAAGAGGAGAAATAATCTTACTCATAATCTTCTTCATTCTGGTAGCCAGAATTTTTGATATAACCTTCTAAGAAGTATTGCACAGAGCAATTGGTCTTAAATCAGAAGGAAATTGTTTGTTTTTTGTCTTAGGAATCAATGAGATGTTAGTCTCATTTAATTTCTTAAGCATGAAACCTGACTGCAAAAATTGTTGCACACTATTAATCATACTTTGACTAACTATATCCCAGTGAGTTTGAAAAAATCCAGGTGGAAACCCATCTGGTCCTGGTGCTTTCCAAGGCTTTATGTCTTTCAAGGCTTTTAATATCTCATCTGCACTAGGAACTCTTGTCAACATTTGGTTGTCTTCATCTGTAATTGCCTTTGGTATGCAATTTAAGATATCTTCATTTCTTTGAGGATGTGAAGTAGTATGAAGGCCACTATAATGTGTGACAAGTAGATTTTCCAGCTCCAATCTTGTAGTACACCAATTTCCATCACTATCTTTCAATGCAGCAATATGATTCCTTGACCTTCTTTTATTAGCATTGGTATGATGAAATTTGGTATTTCTGTCCATTTCCAAGTAGTATTGGAATCTTGATTTTTTTCCCCAAAACTCACTTTGGATTTGATGTCAATGTTCTATTTACTTTTCAACCTCAAAGATCTGATCAGTAATAGAAGTACTCTGTCTGTTTTGATGTATGGTTTCTAGCTGTTGGTGTAAAAGATGTATATTTCTTTGAATATTTCCAAATTTCTCCCAATTCTATCTTGAGATAGATTGCCTTTCGAAAACCAGCTTCTTAGAGAATTGAAAACAATGAGAACCTACTACAGATTGATCCTAAGCAGCAGCAATTTCAACCTTTAGAGTTTCATCTCTCCCATAACACTGTAAATATTTCAAGTTTCTCTTCCTACCACCATCCGAATAAGATGTATCCAGTATTATCGGGAAATGATCAGAGCCCAGCTGTGGAAAATGCATGAGTTTTGCATCTGGAAAATAGAGAACCCATTTTTCATTCTATAAGGCCCTATCTAGTTTTGAACGACGAATTCCAGTTCTATGAATATTACTTGATCAAGTGAATGATCTGCCTATATAACCCAAATCTTCCAAGCCAGCTTCAAAGATCATATTGACACAAGGAGAGTCTCTTGATGAAGAAGTAAAATAAGTATTAGAAGTACATTGTGTTAGAGCACTGCTCGGTCGAACTCGCAAGCGTTGCTATCTCAAGCTTGTTGTCAAGTTTAGTTGCCAAAACTATAAGTCTTGATTTCTAGTCTACTGATAGCTAAGTCTTGGATTAGGATATAAAGTATAGTTGAGCATTAGACTTCACGGCGTTCATCGATTGAAGACGAAGAACTACTAAGGGGAGCTTGCGGAACTTCATCAACAAAAGGTATGTGGAGACTTGAACTCATCTATCACTCAAAAGTTTATCTACTCTATCTCATATTTGAGACAAAAGTTGTATAGCTATATAGACTTCGATTATACACATTTGATATTTCGAGTTGAGTTTAACTCGCTTACATATTTCTCGAAATATGTGTTGGTAAGCTTTCGCTTTAACCAAGTTCATCTTATATTCTTGACGAAAGTCAAAAGATGATCATGTGAAAATTGCCTTGTAACATCTTACATGATTTGTGTGAGACATTCATTTGATGTAGACTCAGAGTGTTTCGTATTGATTATTCAATCACTTGAAAATTGCTTTGAAGCTAATATTTGTGTTAGACAGCTATTGTCATCTTCCGAGAATGTTTCAATGATTGAAATGAGAGTTTAGAACACTTAACCATGATTGGATTATAAGCACATTATGCGTACTTGCATATGTGATGATCCAAGACTGGAACTTAGTATGCATACTCGTATGCGTACTGGTTAGTCAGGTAAAGTCCGGGGCTAGAGTATGCATACATGTACGCGTACTGGTTTCAACTGAAGTTTGGAAGTGTACGACAGTATGCGTACCCATTTTCATACTGGGGAACACATTCCAAGTCCGCCTACTTAGGTATGCGTACCCGTTTGCATACTTGAGTGGGTTATCTTTTAAAATCGGTTTGTTCATGAACTAATATATTTATATAATAAGGAATGCAATCTTTTGCAAACCGTGGCTATAATGTTCATGAATTGATTTGAGTAAATCAAAATTGATTTTGCTTCAATTGTGTCTTGTATACTTCTATGAGAATATAAATAATTGAACAACTCTAGAACTAGTTTCATTTGAGTCACTTGAACTAGTTATGGTTAAGATGAATATGGTTGATATGAAAGTGTTCATATGGCTAACTTTGGTTAACTACTGTTGAGCCAACAAGGTGTACACGTTTAGGTATGGTTACCCATATCTAAATGAATTCACTTTTCATTTGTGTGTAACAAGCTAAGTTCGATCTAACGGTTGAAAGATATTAGCTTGAGTCTAATCAGGTTTTCATTTAACAGTGAATATTTAATGCTTTGTTACCAAGGTAGCATTGATTGCAAATCCTGATTTGAAGCCTATATAAAGGAGAAATCTAGCAACTGGGAAACCTAATCCCCACACCTTCTGTGTGATACTAGTTGCGACTAGAGTCGATTCTCCTTTAACCTTAGGTTTTTCACAATACCTTGTAGGTTAAAGACTTGAAGACTTCATTGGGATTCTGAAGCCAGACCCAATTATTTTATCTGTAGTTGCGTGTTCTGATCTTGCTATTATCTATCGTATTGAGTACTATCTTCTCTATGATTTGGTCGAGATTTATTCTCCGATAGGCAAGATAAAAAGTAGTCACAAACATCTTCGTCTCATCGTTTGTGATTCCACAATATCTTGTTTCGCTACCATACGATTAAGATTATTGTGAGGTGATTGATATTTCTAGGCTGTTCTTCGGGAATATAAGTCCGGTATATCAATTGGTTCATGTTCACCTTGATTTATCAAAAGACGGAACAAAAACTTCTAGGTATTTCTATGGGAGACAGATTTATCTATTCGATTGACTTTTCTGCGTGAGACAGATTGGTTTGTCAAGTCTTTGACTTTGGGTCGTAGCAACTCTTAGTTGTGGGTGATATCAGCTAAGGGAATCAAGTGCGTAGAGTCCTGCTGGGATTCAGAAGCGTAAGGAACGCGACTGTACCTTGATCAGTGTGAGATTGGTTAGGGCTCAACTACATTCCAGTCTGAAGTTAACTTGGAGTAGGCTAGTGTCTGTAGCGGCTTAATACAGTGTGGTGTTCAAATCTGGACTAGGTCCTTAGGTTTTTCTGCATTTGCGGTTTCTTCGTTAACAAAATTTTTGGTGTCTGTGTTATTTCTTTTCCGCATTATATTTTTATATAATTGAAATATCACAGATTGTGCGTAAGTTCAATCAATTGTGAATCCGAACTTTAGGTTGTTGATTAAATTGATTGACACTTGGATATTGGTTTTTGATATCGTCCAAGTTATTTCTTATAATTCAATCGGGCTCGTAAATTCCTGTTTGTTTGATTGCAGATTGAATTGAGAAATAGAGACATAACTCTTGGATATACTTTTCTTAAGATTGAGTCTGACTGTCTAGTTGATTCTCTTGAAAGTATATTGGAGTTAGTCCATACAGATTGCTAAGCGAAATATTGGGTGTGGTAGTTAGACCCCCCGCTTTTTCAATTGGTATTAGAGCAGGCAAACACGTTTAACACCTCATAAGTCTGTGTTTGTAGCGATCTGACTCTATGGAGAGAGGTGCTATCTGATAGACGCATTTATGTGTCTATTTTCATCTCTTTTATGTATAGTGTTAGTACCCATTTCTGTACTAATTTTGGTATTTTACCCCCTTGTAGGTGTTTTTGGAAAAATGGGCTCTTGCGGGAAAATTGGCTCGAAAAGTTGTTAAAGGCTCCTGGGAGGACATTTGCTATTCGGACTCTCATTTTGGATAAGGGGTAACCCATTTTCAGGCAGCTGCTAAGCACAGACCGAGACTGGAGAGGGGGAGGTCACATTTCTTTACGTTTTCAAAAAAACAGAAAATGGCGGGAATTCTCTTCACACACAGGCGATTTTTTGGATGGATTTTTGATCGATTTTTAGGGAGATTAAAGGGCTGAATTTGATTGGGTTTGTTCCTATGGACCTAACAGGCAAGGTAAGGGTGTTGGAATGGATCCAAAGTGGCTAGAACTCGAATTGGAAGCGAAAACTTTCCAAAAATATCATGGTTTATTTTGGGCAAGTTTCTTGGTTTATTCTTGGAAACTTACGTGTAGAAGTGGAAGGAAACTCTTCTTAAAGACTTGTTTCTATCAAGGGAGGAGTTTGGACAGCTTTTATGGATTGAATGCACGTGAAACAGAAAAAAAAAAGGAAATAACTTAACGTGCTGTGGAGGAAAAAACCAAGTTTATTCTCGAATTTTCTTTGCTCTACTATGTATAAAAGGGTTGGTTAGGGTCCTAGGAAGGGAGGGAAGAAGTTAGGGGAAGTTTAGAGCCTTAGAGAAGCTAAAAAAACCATTGGAAGAAATCACGTTCTGCTGGTGCAAAACTGAACCGGAGAAGACGAAGAACACAGAACAGCGGAAAAAGAAAGTTGCAGAGGCAGACTTATTTTCAGTGACAACGATTTACGGTCGCATCATCCTGCAGTCACCAAATCTCTTCAGCAACGATTCCGTCCGCTGTATTAGATTTTCAGCGACTACAGTATTCCCTTTTCTCCCTTGTAATCAGTTTTTGAGCCATAAACATGTATTTTGAGAACACGATTAATATGAGGAGCTAAACTCCTTAGCCGAGGCGACGGAGGAAGCCATTGTTCCATGAAAAGTGGTATAATTCTATTTTTATTATTTATTGCAATTATTTTACATGATTTTTTGCATAGAACTTAAAAGAAAAATTTGTTTTTATTGAGTAGTTGTGAAGTGTTTTGATGGGATATGCTTGGTTTTAATACTTTTGATGTTTCATACTTCGTGCTTACAATTATTACTTCAAGAACCAAATTAGAGGCAAATATTAGAATCACTTTAAAGAAAAATATTGCATGAATATTGATTAGAATTTATCAAATAATTGGTCAATGGTGGAATCCAAAGTCTCGGTGTCTTCTTTATAATTTGATACAATTTTATTTTAGTTAATTTGAGTCTAAAAGAATCCTTCACAAGCCCGAGTTGAACGAACTTTTCTCACCACTTTTACTACAACTTAAAACTCACACTACTATCCCTGATAAACTCAACGTCAAAAGTAAAAGTTTTGTTTCCATGAAATCTATTAATGAGAAAGATTCGTCTATCTCGAATTTAGATGAACATTGTGTTCCAAAGAAACATGATTGTACTGATAAGTGTTACTCCGATTACCTTTCAAACGAGTCTGACTCTGTTGAAGAAAGGGAAGCATCCCAAGAGAGTGTGATTCTAAAACTTATTAGAATCCAGGCTGATAAAATCAATCGGTTGAAACACAAAGTCAATGTGCTTATTGGTATGGTAAATGATCGTGAATCTCAATTAAAGGTTCTCCATGAAGAAAATTCCCTAGTATGTTCTTCACGAACCTTACTAGAGGCTAAACTCAAAGAGGATGCCTTGGAAATTGAACGTCTTTTGAGTAAACTCTCTATTCAAGGATGTTCTGAAGAGTCCACTATACCAATCGATTCTAACTCAACTGAGACTTCAGTTATAAAAGCTAAATCGCAATCCCTTCCTATTGGAAAAGATGTGCCTGGTTCTTCCTCTAATCAAGGAATATCCACATCACATGGAGGAAGAAATCTCCTAGCGATGGTGTTAAGATTGTTCACTCTAATCACTTCGGTGATCAGAAAGTGTGTTTCTTTTATGATTCAAAAGGACATGTTGAACGTAAGAGAAAACCTAGGTTGAATGAAAATTCTATTGCTCATCTTCAACACACCTTAGATTCAATTCTCAAAGGTGTAGCTGACATTCGTATGTCTAAACCAATAGGTTGTAGTACCCACCCTGTGAATCCTTCTACGAAAGTTAGTTCTATTTGTTCTTCGAATGTTCAAGATCGCAAAAGCCATTTTAACACAAATCGTCCAAGAAGATTTCAAGGATCTTCTTCGGTTAAAAATGGAGATGCTGTTATTCTTGATGTGAAAAAGGTACCAGAAGAAAGAAAAAATGGAGATATGAAAGACAACCTGAATTTGATAATTGAAGGGTACAAGGAGCTAATCAACAGGCTGTCGAATCCCTTTAAACAAAACTCTTCATGTAAGAATCCATACTATGCAACGTATCTTGATGATAGTAAGTTTTATGAAAAATTTTCACATCAAAAAGGATTCTCTTCTAGAATTGGAAGGAAAAAGAGACTCAACTGTGAACACCATTCATTCAATGAGCTTAGGGCTCATACTTGTGTTAATTAATCACAAGGGTTTAATGCTTACTCATAAAAATCTTGTTGAGTAAGTGTTACAAATAATCAGGTATACTTTTTGCAAAATGTTTTCTGCTTAGTTGAGTTATTTTCTTATCGTCCATAGCTAAACTATTGTCTACAGACAGCAATGCATGAGTATTGTTTGTGTCTCAAGAATCTCTTCGTTTTTGTTGTTTTTGTTTCAAAGAAGTTTTTGTTGCAACTTTGTTTCCTTCTACTTGTATGCTCTAAATTGTTTCTCTGTTGAGATTTAAAATTTATTGAGCCAAAAATTTGTGAAAGAAAATCTTCACGTAGTAAAATTATTGTTGAGTCTTAAGGTACGTTTTTTTTTGGTTTTTTTTTTCTCTATTGGGTTCGGATTGTGTTCGTACGGGTACCCATGACTTACTAGTAACGAACTGTCTTTATAAACCCTAAAAGTTACCTTCCCTAAGAAACCATTTAAATACCAAACCTAGTGAGTCTCGTACGCATACTCTAGGTTATTGTCGTTTTCTCAAGAATGTCTTAACCTTCTCGCACTGGTGGTTTTGCAAGAGGTTTTCTTGATAAAGGTATTGGTTTCGAGTCCAAAGGGAGGAAGAAAAGAACCCTTTTAGAAGATAATGATCAAAATACTGATGCCTCATGCTTCTATGCCTATACTCATCAAGATGTGGAACATGAGGATATGGTTTCTGCCGAAGTGGTTCACGATTTTCTTAAATACTTTGAGGAAGCAAAACTGCAGGTCGTTTATACTATGAAAGGTCTCGATGTGTTAAGAACTGAGTTGAAAAAGGTTAACTCTGACCTTGTTCTCATGAAGACACATGTTAAAGATATTCTCAATGAGGATATCTTCTCTTGAGAAGCATTAGATGTTGTCAATCTCAAGCTCAAAGGTCTCAAGACTCGTGAGGGTTCCGGAAAAGCTCTTGAATATTGTTCATGATCGGTTTTGATGGTTCGGGAGTTTTTTCGTTGTCTTTAGCTTGTTGATTTTTATTTTTTCTAGGAAACTTCTTATGAGAATTTATTCTTGTGTTTTAAGAAGGATAACTAGGGTTTGGAATAGCCATTATTGTGAGTACACATAGCTATTGCCAACGATTTTCATCTTGCAATGTTTTAAGATTTATTTATTTAAATTCTAAAGTTTATTTGGAAGATTATTTTGCAGTATTAATCTTTATTGGTTTTATATATTGCAAAAAAAATTATGGGATATGTGTGTTTGCGTCCGTGAACTATGATTGTCCCATATATGTCAAAAGTTAAGCCTGTTATGTCATTATGCAAATATTGATGGAAGATAGGATGAACTTTTGATTACAAAGATTAAGTCTGTTTGTTGATGAGGAAAAACGATTTGCTGATTTTTCAGGAAGTGGAGAAACGACCGTACGGACGGAGGCTCCTCAACCGAGCAAACTACCTAACCTCAAACAGATGCACTGCACGGAAGTGCTTTGAGTTCGAGAGATCAATCCGTAGGACTCCGCACTAAACCAAGAAATGGCCGTTCTAGAGTCAATTCAGTCACAAATAGGGAAGAGGGTTGATTTATAGGAGGGAAGCTGAGAAGTGTATGAGATCAATAATGATCAAGGATTGTAAATGTGTTGTGGGTTTCTGCAAATGAACTGTTGGGTTCGAATAAGTTTGAATTCTGCTATGTTGAGAGTGATTGTTCAGATGAGAATTGTCGTGGTAATTCCCGTATATCTGTTCTTATTAATCATAAATTCAGAGAACTTATTTATACTGCCAGAACGTGGACACATTGATCTCCAGTAAGTGTGACAGTTGTTTGTTTGAAAGAGTGGGAAAGTGGGAGATCGTGGTTTAACCAGTTCCATGTCGTGCGGAGACTGGGTTGATCATCCACCCACTACTTTGCTAACTTCCTCAACCGCTTGCACGACTTACTCACATTTGTCATCGTGGATTAACACACGTGCTATAGGCCGCCATACCAAAACCCTAATTAAAATCCCCCCATGTGACGTGATTGATGTCTCACGAATGTAGAGTCTGCAAGACAGATCTGTATTTGATCAGTCAGTGGTTGACTTGATTAGACGATGATACTAAGTATTGTTTAGTCGAGCATGATTGTCGAATGCTCTAGGATTTATGGATTGAACATGTCTGCTGGGACGTATAGTTCTCTCAAATGAATGATTTGGATAATTGAATCAATATGATAGTCTGAGCAAATATTGCTTGTATGATGAATTGTGGAATATTGATAGTTGAATCAATATTCAAACATTTGAGCAAATATTGCTCATTCGATGAATTACTGAATATTGATAGTTGAATCAATATTCGAGCATCTGAGCAAATATTGCTCATTCGATGGATTACTGAATATTGATAGTTGAATCAATATTCGAGCATTTGAGCAAATATTGCTCATTCGATGAATTACTGAATATTTATAGTTGAATCAATATTCCAGTGTCTGAGCAAATATTGCTCATTTGATGAATTATTGGTAACAAGACCAAATAAAATATTAATTAAAATATTGATAACTGGACCGAATATTATATAATTAATCAAGATGTTGATTGCTGGATCAACATAAAATTATTAGTGTTTGAAGTTGCTCAGAATCATGATTTGCAGAGCATTCAGTTCGAAACCCTAATTTTGATCGATTGATGATCAATTGATGATACTGAAAATAAGTAACTGAGTGAAGGAGGAACCGGCTACATAGGATGATGTCCGACCATGTAGCGCCCAGGTGCTCGAGTGAGCATGCACTAAAGTCCTTTGTTGACCAGTTGGTGAAAGGATGATCAAATGCTGGTTTAATCCTTTATTAAAATAGTGCTCGTCTGAGCGTTAGGTAATAAAACCTAATTATGGAGAGATGAGGGACCGACCAAGATGTCATGGGACCGGCCTTCGGTGGTCGATTGAGCAAATTCCAAGTTGGTTAGAAAGAGTTTGGAACCAATATGAACTGTTGAGAGCTAATTAGGTCAAAATTATGAAAGAGTGTGGAACCGGCTCCTTGCAAGCCTAAGGGTCGACCTTGGTCAGTCAAAGTGGCATGCCTGTGTCACCATACTGCCCGTGTCTTAGTCCTGAGAGTTTTGGTATTTTCTGGTGCGTGTCTGAGAAATATTTTGGATTTTCAGAAGAGTTTGATCTTGACTGAAACTCTCAATTTTTCTCGAATGAGCAAGTAGAACTTTGCTCGTGCGACCAATGTTTTGAGAATATTAAAATAATATTTTTTTAATTTTTTAACGTGAGAAGCCTAGTCGGTCATTTGACCATTTGACTTTTTTGCTTTTTCATGGTTTGAGCAATATTTGAGAAAATATTGAAAAACTAGGGTTTTTGCTCAAACGATGGAGTTTCATGAGATGAAGGAAATAATAATATGAGAAAATAAGGAATTGTAAGGTGTGGGACCGGTCACGGCTAGGGCATGGCTGGCCGGCTAGGTGGCCCGGTCCCGTGACACCTTTCCTTATTTTTTTACTATTTTTTTCATCGTTTGAAGGAAAATATGGAGAAACTAAGAGTTTTGCTCAAACGAGGGAGTTCGCTCAAATGAAGGAGTCTTCATGAGATTAGGAAAAATAACAAAATAATATAAAATAATGGAAAGAGGTGCGGGACCGGCCGGCCGGTGGGCCCGGACCCCTTAGGCGCCTCTTTATTATTTTATTGATATTATTTTCCTCCCTATTTTGCACAGGTTTCCTCGTTTGTCCATATTTTCGAATGCTCGTTCGTGCATTCGGGTGCTCGTTTGTACATTATTTGCTAAGTACACTCGCACCATTTTCTCGGGGCTTACTCGGTGTTGGCCCAGATGCCCGATCTGTGAATATTTATTACTAATTCATGAAATTCAGCTGAGAATAATTCATGAAACGGAGTAATAAAAATCATTTGAGTATTTATTACTAATTCATGAAATTCAGCTGAGAATAATTCATGAAACGGAGTAATAAAATGAGTTGAGTATCTATTACTAATCCATGGAATCTAGCTGAGGATCATCCATGAAACAGAGTAATGAGATAGAATAGATTATTTTCTAGGAATTCAGTTGATGAATGACACGCTAGAATTAACCTAATTGCATAATTGAGATATGAGATAATTGAAGCATCATACTCTTTCTGAGGGGGGTGTATAGTCAAGGAACAACGAATAGCGTGACGTCCTGAAGGCGTTAGGATCTATACTAGCATACAATATGTCTAGGAGCTGCCCAATCATTAAGAGATTCTATACACGGTCTCTCTACGTAGTCAGGGAACAACGAGAAGAATGACGTCTTGAAGGCGTTAGGCTCTATACTAGCATGCAATATATCTAGGAGCCTCCCAATCATTTTGATTCTATGTAGAGGTGGTGATGAAATGTGTGAAGCATCGAAAGCTCAGCTGAGAGGCCTTTCGAGAAACATATTCATCATAGCTCTGAGAGGAACGTTCGTTCATTCAGAGATCGTGAAATGATTCACGGATCATAAAATATGAATTGTCACATAAATTCCTGAAGCCGGGCCAGAAACACGCAGTATCATGATTTTACGATTTTAGCCTTTGTCGAAAATCCACTATCAATACTATTATACGTCTTTATGCAAATATTGAAGAAAAATAGAATGAATCTTTGAATATTCTGCAGTATTGGACTTTCCCTGATCCACTTCTATGTGAAAGTACTGTGTGGTTCCGTAAGTTCTCTTATGTTGAGCATTTTCGATTAAATTAATCATGGGTTCTCTTGTGGTTAATTTAATTAAGTTTTTTGGATACAAATTCATGCTTCATGTAATTTGTTAATGTCCAATGAAATCCTTCTTTTCTTGTAAAAGTAAGGTCGCTCTTGTTGTTCTTTCGGGAATGACATTTTATGGGGGAGAGTTCTTAATTGAACTTGTACTTAATTGCCAAATCTTTTGGGGAGTGCGGCTGTGGAATATTGTAGGAGTTTTCTTGTATCTGTATAAACTCCTTGATGAATGCATTTAGTTTCGACTATATGATTTCATCTAAACAAAGTTGATATGTTTTCTTGTAGTCATGAAGTATCTATATGAGAATTTCATTATGATCCCACTAGTTTTCGTACCTTTGCCAATTTATATTGACAAAAATGGGGAGAATTAATGTGTAGTTCACACTGTAAATACATATGGTTTACGGATCATTATGTAAGGGGGAGTGGTTTTGATGTGAGATGAAGTATTGACTAAGGGGGAGTGATACATATCACCATAGTATTGTTGTCAAAGTTATGGTACAATTGGACTTTGATGCTGTGTAATGATACTATGACACTGTATAACAATGATTGAGAGCTACTGTTTTATCATTGTTATAGCTACGGATATTCAACAACTATGATGTTGAGTTGAGCACGTTAAGAATCACTGGAGTACTTGGAAGTGACGAATATTTCGAGTAATGTTGAAGAACCAAGGAAATCAAGCATTTGGATGAGAAGTTACAAAGTTTATTTATTTTGTAATCCATATGTATTGATAGTTTTGTCACTAAAATTGACAAAGGGGGAGATTGTTAGAGCACTGCTCGGTCGAACTCACAAGCGTTGCTATCTCAAGCTTGTTGTCAAGTTTAGTTGCCAAAATTATAAGTCTTGATTTCTAGTCTACTTATATCTAAGTCTCGGATTAGGATAGAAAGTGTAGTTGAGCATTAGACTTCGCGGCGTTCATCGATTGAAGACGAAGAACTACTAAGGGGATCTTGTAGAACTTCATCAACAAAAGGTATGTGGAGACTTTAACTCATCTATCACTCAAAATTTTATCTACTCTATCTCCTATTTTAGACAAAAGTCGTATAGCTATATAGACTTCGATTATACACATTTGATATTTCGAGCTGAGTTTAACTCGCTTACATATTTCTCGAAATATGTGTCAGTAAGCTTTCGCTTAAACCAATTTCATCTTATATTCTTGACGAAAGTCAAAAGATGATCATGTGAAAATCGCCTTGTAACATCTTACATGATTTGTGTGAGACAGTCATTTGATGTAGACTCGGAATATTTCGTATTGATCATTTGATCACTTGAAAATTTCTTTGAATCTAATAGCTTGTGTGAGACAGCTATTGTCGTCTTCCGAGAATGTTTCAATGATTGAAATGGGAGTTTAGAATACTTAACCATGATTGGATTATAAGCACAGTATGCGTACTTGCATATGTGTTGATCCAAGACCGAAACTTAGTATGCATACCCATATGCGTGCATACTGGTTGGTCAGGTAAATTCTGGGAGCTAGAGTATGCATACATGTACGCGTATTGGCGAAGTCAGTTGAAGTCCGGGTACTAGAGTATGCGTACCTGTACGCGTACTGGTTTCAACTGAAGTTTGGAAGTGTATGACAGTATGCATACCCGTTTGCATACTGGCGAACACAGTCAAAGTCCAGCTACTTAGGTATGCGTACCCATTTGCATACTTGCGTGGGTTATGTTCTAAAATCGGCTTGTTCATGAACTAATACATTTATATAATATGGAATGCAATCTTTTGCAAACCATGGCTATAATGTTCATGAATTGATTCAAGTGAATCAAAATCGATTTTGCTTCAATTGTGTCTTGTATACTTCTATGAGAATATAAACAATTGAACAACTCTAGAACTAGTTTCATTTGAGTCACTTGAACTAGTTATGGTTAAGATGAATATAGTTGAAATGAAAGTGTTCATATGGCTAACTTCGGTTAACTATTGTTGAGCCAACAAGGTGCACACGTTTAGGTACGGTTACCCATATCTAAATGAAGTCACTTTTTATTTATGTGTAACAAGCTAAGTTCGATCTAACGGTTGAAAGATATTAGCTTGAGTCTAATCAGGTTTTCATCTAACGGTGAATATTGAATACTTTATTACCAAGGTAGCATTGATTGCAAACCCTTATTTGAAAACTATAAAGGAGAACTCTAGCAACTTTGAAACTTAATCCCCACACCTTCTGTGTGATACTAGTTGCGACTATTGTCGATTCTCCTTTAACCTTAGGTTTTTCACGAAACCCTATAGGTTAACTGAAAAAGCGGAGGTCTAACAACCATACCCAATATTTCGTTCGGCAATCTGAATGAACTAACTCCAATATACTTTCAAGAGAATCAACTAGACAGTCAGACTCAATCTTTAGAAAAGTACATCAAAGAGTTATATCTCAATTTCTCAATTCAATCCGCAATCAAACAAATAGGAATTTGCGAGCCCGATTGAATAAGAGAAATAACTTGGACGGTATCACAAACCAATATCCAAGTGTCAATCAATTCAATCAACAACCCAAACGCTGGATTCAAGAACTGATTGAACTTAATGCACAACCTGTGATATTTTAATTATATAAACAAATATAATGCCGAAAAGAAATAACACAGACACCATAAATTTTGTTAACGAGGAAACCGCAAATGCAGAAAAACCCCGGGACATAGTCCAGCTTTGAACACCATATTGTATTAAGACGCTGCAGACACTAGCCTGCTACCAATGAACTTCGGACTGGAATGTAGTTGAGCCCTAACCAATCTCACACTGATTAAGGTTCAGTTGCGCTCCTTACATATCTGAACCCCAGCAGGATTCTACGCACTTGATTCCCTTAGCTGATCTCACCCACAACTAAGAGTTACTACGACCCAAAGTCGAAGACTTGATAAACCAATCTGTCTCACACAGAAAAGTCTATTGGTATAGATAAATCTATCTCCCACAGAAATACCTATGAATTTTGTTCTGTCTTATGATAATACATGGTGCGCAGGAACCAATTGATAAACCGGACTTATATTCCCGAAGAACATCCTAGTATTATCAATCACCTCACAATAATCTTAATCGTATGAAAGCGAAACAAGATATTGTAGAATCACAAACGATGAGACGAAGATGTTTGTGACTTCTTTTAATCTTACCTATCGGAGATAAATCTCAAGAAAATCTTAGAAAATATAATACTCAATCACGATAGTATAAGTAAGATCAGAACACGCAACTACAGAGAAAATAATTGGGTCTGGCATCACAATCCCAATGAAGTATTTAAGTCGTTAACCTACAGGATTTTGGAATAAACCTAAGGTTAAAGGAGAATTGACTCTAGTCGCAACTAGTATCACACATGAGGTGTGGGGATTAGGTTTCCCAGTTGCTAGAACTCTCCCTTATATAGTCTTCAAATCAGGGTTTGATAGATTTTAAACAAAGCAATCAATATTCACTGTTAGATGAAACCTGATCTAAGAGCCAAGCTAAGTTTGCTTGAAACAAAAGCAATATCTATCCACCGTTAGATGGTCTTAGCTTGTTACACACAAATGAAATGTACCTTCATTTAGATTTGGATAACCGTACCTAAACGTGTACACTAGGTTGGCTCAACAATAGTTAACCTAAGTTAGCCATATGAACACTTTCATATCATCCTTATTCATCTTAACCACAACTAGTTAAAATGACTCAAATGAAACTAGTTATAGAGTTGTTAAATTGTTTATATTCTCATAGAAGTATACAAGACACAATTGAAGCAAAATTGGTTTGATTCACTCGAATCAATTCATGAACATTATAGCCATGGTTTGCAAAAGATTGCATTCCTTATTATATAAATGTATTAGTTCATGGCACAATCGATTCTAGAACTTAACCCACTCAAGTATGCAAACGGGTACACATACTTAAGTAGTCAGACTTTGACTGTGTCTGACAGTACGCGAACGGCTACGCATACTATCACACATCCAAAACATCAGTTGAATTCAGTACGCGTATGGGTACGCATACAATAGTTCCCGGACTTCAACTGAGTTTGCCAGTACGCATATGGGTACGCATACCAAGGCTCCCGAACTTTACCTGACCTCGCCAGTATGCATACGGGTATGCATACTACAACGGTCTTGAATCAACATATATGCAAGTACGCATACTATGTCTATAATCCAATTATGGTTAAGTGTTCTAAACTCTATTTCAATCATTGAAACATTCTTAGAGGATGACAATAGTTGTTTTCACAAACTATTAGCATCAAAGCTATTTTCAAGTGATTGATATAATCAATACGAAACATTCCGAGTCTACATCAAATGAGATGTTACAAGGCGATTTTCATATGATCATCTTTTGACTTTCGTCAAGAACATAAGATAAACTTGGTTAAAGCGAAAGCTTACCAACACATATTTCGAGAAATATGTAAGCGAGTTAAACTCAGCTCGAAATATCAAATGTGTATAATCGAATATTATATAGCTATACGACTTTTGTCTCAATATAAGAGATAGAGTAGAAATAGACTTTCCGAGTGATAGATGAGTTTCAGTCTCCACATACCTTTTGATGATGAAGTTCCACAAGCTCTCCTTAGTAGTTCTTCGTCTTCAATTGATGAACGCCGTGAAGTATAAAGGTCAACTACACAATCTATCCTAGTCCGAGACATAACTATAAGTAGACTAGAAATCAAGACTTATAGTTTTGATCACTAAACTTGACAAACAAGCTTGAGATAGCAACGCTTGTGAGTTTAACCGAGTAGTGCTCTAACAATCTCCCCCTTTGTCAATTTTAGTGACAAAACTATCAATACATATGGATTACAAAATAAATAAACTTTGTAGCTTCTCATCCTAATGCTTGATCTCCTTGGTTCTTCAACAATACTCGAAATCTTCGTCACTTCCAAGTACTACAATGATTCTGAACGTGTTCAACTCAGCATCATAGTTGTTGAAGATCCGTAGCCATACTAATGAGAATATAGTTGCTCTCAATCATTTTTATACAGTGTCATAGTATTATTACACATCATCAAAGTCGTATCAAAACTTTGACAACAATACTATGGTGATACGTATCACTCCCCCTTAGTCAATACTTCATCTCACAATGAAAACCACTCCCCCTTACATAATGATCCGTAAATCGTACGTATTTGTAGTGTGAACTACACATTAATTCTCCCCCTTTTTGTCAATATAAATTGGCAAATGTACGAAAACTAGTGGGATCCTAATGAAATTTTCATAGAGATACTTCATGACCAAAAGAGAACATATCAACTTTGTTTTGATGATTTCACATAGTTGAGACTTAGTGTATTCATCAAGGAATTTTTAAAGATACAAGAAAACTCCTACAATATTCCATAGCCGCAATCCCCACAAAGATATGGCAATTAAGCACAAGTTCAATTAAGAACTCTCCCCATTAAAATGTCATTCCCGAAAGAACAACTAGAGCGACCTTACTTTTATAAGAAAAGAAGGATTTCTTTGGACATAATCAAATCACATGAAACATGAATTTGTATCCAAAAATCTCAATTGAATTAATCACAAAGTAAATGATCAATTCAATTGGACATGCTCAACATAAGAAAACTTACGGAGCAACACAGTACATTCACAAAGATGTGGATCTGGGAAATACCAATATTGCGGAATAAACAAAGATTCATTCTATCTTTTATCACTATTTGCATAGAGACATGTGTTGATACATGAAACTAATTATCCATTAGCAGGGCTAGGGATCCCCTAAAGGGGAGGCAAACCCAACATGAAACATGGGGGACTTGGGGACTAAGGCCCAAATCCACTAAAAGATATCCGTAAGTTGGAAATGATAAGGAGAGAATTAATGAAAAAGGAGAAGGTTGTATTAGAAAAGGAGTGACATTAGTGGTAATTTAGGAGGTTTAGGACATGTGGCATGATGCCATAAAAGGAAGGGCTTTTGGGAAAGTCTATAAAAGGAGGCACATAATACAATGGAGAGGGATTTTTTTCTCTCTCTTTCTTTCTCTCTATTTTCTCTTGGGAATTGGGTGTGTTGTGGCTAGGACTTGTGGAACCAAAATCATATTTACCCCTCAACATTTGGCGACCACACCCGGAGGCTGTTCACTGGCCCAGCCGCCCAATTCCCACATCCCACGCCTTCCGTCTCTTCCAGCACCTTTCTCCTTTCTAATCATTGCATCCCACTCACGCGCTCACATGAGCTCGAAACCCAACTTTCTCTCTTCCGCGGCTCTACCTAGAAAATAGAAACTCGCCCATAGACAACTGGTTCTCTCTCTACGTTATCCTCTCTATAAAGGGGTGTCTAGCTTTTCTCCCAAAATCACTTACGTGCCAATGATTATTACTGCCGATGCATACAGCCCCTCTTCTCCTCATCTCCGACCAAACCAAGTAACAAGGAGCAAACAAAAAGATCTCAAGCTTGGTCTTGCATCCGCGTTTCTTCTCAACCGCCGTCATGAAAACGATTCGCCTGCCTGAAGAAGCTCCACGCGCTCCCCAAGACCAGCGCTACTCCACTATTCTCCGACTACACAGAACTTCGTTGGTTTCGACTATCATCGGAGCTCAAGGAACAATGACCGATATATTAACATAATATAGCAGAGATAAGTTTATCTTCTAACCTGTTTAAACCTTCCCTTATAATGAGACATCACTTTTGAAAACAATGCACCACGGCCTATCAGTTGATCTTGAATTCTATTTGCTTTCAATCTTCCATTGACACCCGAATTGTTTTTGAGGACGGAGCATTACAAGGTGGAGCAGACTCAACTGGTGGAGAATCCACAACAGTCAGAACCTATTGAAAAAAAATATCTAGGCGAGCTGAACTTGCATTCCCGAGATCAAGAGACTAATGCAAACAGACGAGCCTTTGCCCTGACTGCAACAGTCAAAGATAAAATTATATCATGACAGTAGACGCTTCCCTGCTACAATACAACTTCATACAGCAGCTAGCAGCCAGCATAAACCTTGTCGGCGTCATTTGGACACACCAATGCCGATCCACTGATAATCTCCATCAAAGAACACCCGTGTCTTTTACCTTTAGCCGCTACCAGCTCAATGTATGACAACACTACCAGTGTTACCCATCTCTGTCAGATCACCAGCCTAACTTTAAGAGAAAGGAGCTAAGAAAATGAATACACCTCCGACCTATTCTACGAGTATAGTTTTGAAGGTCTCTAAACCGAAACTGTTGGCGAAGAAACTTGCGACTATTTAGTACGGTACCACTCAGAAACACACCAGCGGTCCATTTCCCAGTCACCAGTCTGGCGCTTGTTAAGTATTCGACGAAATTTGCAAAGGAGCTCGCCTGACCTCGCTTTCTAGCACCAGTTTTATCTTCTCCACCACTTGCTTGCACCAGAGCTACCTCCCTACCTCTAACGCAAGCGCATGACGCTTGTTAAGTGTTCGATGAAAGATCACAGACGAGCTGCTGGCAGTTGGTTATACTGTTTAGAGGAACAGGCGTCTTCCTAGGATCTCTGGTAAAGTAACTATTCCGATAAACCATATCTTTGAATATGCTCTGGAAAGTATTGAATCGCATGATACTCACTTATAATCCTATTTGTAAGTGTTTACATTTGACCCATTCATAACATGTCAAGAATTTAATTAATTGAAGCATGAATAGTCGGAATAACCCAAGTTGTTTGACCATGCATATGTTGCCAGCTAGCTTACCAATTTAGCATATCCTTGTCAAAAGGGAACATTTTCCAACTTCATGTGCACGCGGGTTTATGATTAGCTCGGCATCTTTGAAACTAATCTAGGTACAGCGCCACCACCTGATAGCGTGTATTCACTTTTAGCCTAAGAGATTATTCAAGCGCATCTGACGCCATTTATGGGCGAGTGCATTTTTGCACAGACTCGTGCCAATGTATTTTATATGTATACTTAATTGATTATATACTTTATCAACACACAACTTTATGCTTCATTGTAAACACTCGTCCTTGTAAGGAATAGTCAATGATGTATTAATTATTATAAATATTCTGTTGTAAATGGCATATTTAGTCTATTAAAAACATGAAATGTCTGCACTAGTATACTTGAATGTTGATATCTGCGCCTCATGATATGTCACCTTGTCGCGTCTATAGGCTGTTACTTTACTAAATTTAGGTTGTCACTTCATTAGATTTTACAAAGCATATCATCTTGTCTTGAATCTCATGATTGGCTACAAAAAAAAAAGAAAAAAAAGGTTCTAGTTAAGTGCTCCGGGCACCATGCTAGCAAGAGTCCATAGAGGCCGCTTGAACAAATACAAAAGTCTACGGGAGTGTCAAAGGTACCCGGTCAGCTGACACACTTGCAGAGGCTATGTGAGTGCCAAAGGTACCCAGTCGACCAAGAAATATAGAAAAGGTTAAGGGAATGCCAAAGGCGCCCGGTCGGCTGACGATCTTGCAGAGGCTACGGGAGTGCCAAAGGTACCCGGTCGGCCAAGAAATATAGAAAAGGCTACGATAATGCCAAAGGCGCCCGGTCGGCTGACAAACTTGCAGAGGCTACGGGAGTGCCAAAGGCGCCCGGTCGGCCAAGAAATATATAAAAGAGACGGGAATGTCAAAGGCGCCCGGTCGGCTGACAAACTTGCAGAGGCCACGGGAGTGCCAAAGGCGCCCGGTCGGCCAAGAAATATAGAAAAGGCTACGGGAATGCCAAAGGCGCCCGGTTGGCCAACAAATATACAAAAGGCTACGGGAGTGCCAAAGGTACCCGGTCGGCTGAAAAATATACAAGAGGCTATGGGAGTGCCAAAGGCGCCCGGACAGCTTACAAAAAGGCTATGGAAATGGATGGACACGCTTATCACACAACCTAGCCCATCCTCTACAAAAAAGAAGGGGGGAATAGGCACACCCTA
>JAJJMB010010087.1:698843-769599 GCA_023531105.1 Papaver atlanticum | reverse complement strand
GGGGGAATAGGCACACCCTAGCCCATCCTCTACAAAAAAGAAAGAAAGGGGAATAGTCGCGTTTAACCATACACCCTAGCCCATCCTCTACAAAGAAGGGGGATACGTGCTACCAACTTGTGGATATCCTGTATAATTTTGTCTTTAGCTTGTACCCCATGCGTGAATGAAAGAATGTCTTCATGTTCATCATATTCCTTACGCGCTTTGTCTTGACGAATCGGTCTGAGAGTCCATATCATACCCATTTCCTCTCTCAACACCAACAGGCGTGCCAGTTCATCCTCGAAGATAAGACGGAGATACAAGCTAAAGACATCCCCAACCACGCAGAACAGTTAGAGAAAAGAAAAGAGTGGGGCTAAGTAAGGTCTACGCCATTTCTTCATCACACCCGCACTGAGACCCTCAAATTGTGCTGATAATACAACCCAAAGGTCTAAGAAAATGTTCAGTCATTTCATGCAAGAATTCTCGGATACTTATCCAAAACGCTCGTCACGCATGACAGCAATATCTTGCAAAAAACTATCTCGTTTCATAAACCCCTCAAACTCGCGGACTGGGGACTCGAATCGAGAAGACAGTACAAGGGACACTAAAATGGAATGCAATATGACTATCGGGTTATTTGACAATTAACCCAATAGTCAGGGGACTAATGTTGATACATGAAAATAATTATCCCTTAGCAGGGCTAGGGACCCCCTAAAGGGGAGGCAAACCCAACATGAAACATGGGGGACTTGGGGACTAAGGCCCAAGTCCATTAAGGATAAGGAAGGAATTTATGGAAAAGGAGAAGGTTGTATTAGAGTAGGAGTGGCATTAGTGGTAATTTAGGAGGTTTAGTACATGTGGCATGATGCCATAAAATGAAGGGCTTTTGGGAAAGTCTATAAAAGGAGGCACATAATACAATGGAGGGGGATCTTTTTCTCTCTCTCTTCTCTTGGGAATTGGGTGTGTTGTGGCTAGGACTTGTAGAACCAAAATTATGTTCACCCCTCAACAACATGTAATAGACTTAATCTTTGTAAACAAAAGTTCATCCTATCTTCCATCAATTATTTGCATAATGACATAATAGGCTTAACTTTTGTTGTCAAAAGTTCATTCTATCTTTTATCAATATTTGCATAATGACATATAATAGACTTAACTTTTGAGCATATATGGGACAATCATAGTTCACGGACGCAAACACACATATCCCATAACAAGTTGTAATATATAAAACCATAAAGATTAATACTGCAAAAACATCTTCCAAATAAACTTTAGACTTTAAATAAATAAATCTCAAAAAATAGCAAGATGAAAACCGTTGGCAATAGCTATGTGTACTCACAATAATTGTTGTTCCAAACCCTAGTTATCCTTCTTAAAACACAAAAATAAATTCTCATAAGAAGTTTCCTAGACATCGTAGAGCTTTCTCAGGGCATCTACTGAGAATTCCTTCTCATTATTGAAAAACCCATTGATTATGGGATCGTTCAATTCCTCCAACTCTTCAGAAATGTCAGTTAAGTCACTAAGTTCTCTTTTCAGTTCACGTAGGGTGTTCTTTGTCAGAGACAACATTTGTTCATAGTGAGTTATTTCTTCTAAAGAGAAAATGATTTGAGATTTTAAATCATTCCTTTTGCTGATGTAATTTTTTACCATAGCCCTAAATTTATTATCATGATGACAAACAGACAATAGGCAGTTAGAGGAAGAACCTTTTTCATCATTTGTAGCCTTCTCCTTTTTCTTCCTTGAGAACTGGATTCCTTCACAAAGATACACATTAACTGCTTCTACTGCATCCTTTTTCGTGGTACCTCTAGTTATAGGAGCCATGAAACTGTATCTTTCAAAGAAAAGAGGTGAAGAACAATTTTTATCAAAAATGAACATAAATAGGCCATTGGATAATCAAACCCTAAAAGAGCTTTGAAAAAGTCTTCACGGTTCATGATCCATTATCTATCTTAACAACAAGATATTCACTTGCTCAAAATAACTTTTATAGCTAAAAATAGAATAAAAGAGAGAAGCAATTAATTTTACAGGACTTGAGCACCCTTGATGTAATCCTTATTTTCAAGTCAAAAATAAGGTTACATGACATTACTATAACTAGATAGTAATGGAGTGAACAAAATGTTCACTTCTTGTGTCATATGGTGACATATAAAGGTTTTTTGAATAAACAGACTTAACTCGTATGACTCTGATTCTTTTGGACTTCTTATTGTACTCAGGCGTTGCCTGCAATTTTTCCAGAGTCAGATTCATCCTTTGCATGTCATTCTGAAGTTTGGCAATTCTTCTGTTGTTGTTCTTGAATTTCCAACACTTACTCTGAACATGACTTGCACTTCCACAAAACGAGCAAAACAGAGAAGAGTTTTTGTTTTGTAGGGATGACTTTTGTTTACCTTCAAGATCAATTTCCCATAACCGGCCGGAACAAATTAGTTGATTATGCTCATAGTCTTGTTTTTGAACCCTAAACCATTTATGTTTCCAAAAGGATTTTGACAAAATAACATTGCTGAAATCTTGTCAGAGCTTCCTGACAACCTTTGCAAGTCACACTTGAGAGAATTAATCTCTTTTTCTTTAGGAGATAGAGTTCTGGTGAATTCATCATTAAGACAATCAATCTCAAGAGTTTTCACCTGAAGTGATGATTCAAGTTTCTCTAACAAAACCTTCATTTGAAGATTTTCTTAGTGAATTTCTTCACTTTTATCCAAGAATTCTAAAATCTCAGTGTTAGACTCGTATTCTGAACCAGAATTTGAGTTAATGGAAACTTCTGCCGAAAAGGCTGAAAATTCTGAACAATCGTTGATACACTGAGATGTTTTTTCTTGAACTGAATCATCAGAAGCATTAGAGAGAAAAAGCAGTCTCTCAGATCTCTTGCTTTTCTTCACAATATCCTTGACCTTTTGTGTAATCAATGATCTGTTAGGATCAAGGTGATTATAGCAACATTCATCAACCCAACACAAGTTAGTAGCTTTACTTGTATTGGTCATAGCTTTGAACGTAGACGTTCTGACTGTATTCTGATCATGATCAAGAAGTTTTAACTTTCCAACAACAGAATTTATGGAAATAGTTTCAAGGTTATTTCCCTCAACGATGGCATGCTTCTTAGAATCATATCTAGATGTTAACGATCAGAGAATTTTCATCATAATGTCCTTTCAGGAATAGTCTTACCCAACACAAAACATGTATTAACAATTTCAGAGACTTTGTGATTAAACTCATCAAATGAATCTTCATCTGCCATACAAAGGTTTTCCCAATCAGAATTTAGGTTTTGAAGCCTAGCTTGTTTTTAACAGGTATTCCCTTCAAATACGGTTTATAAGATATCCCAAGCATCTTTAGACTTAGTTCAAGTAGTCACATGATGCTGGAGATCTGGGGTAATGGCATGGACGATTACATTTAACCCTTCAGAATTTTTCTTTGCAGCAAGAACTTCTAAAGGATCATACTCACCAATATCCTTTGGAGTAGTTACACCATTCACCATAACTAAGGGAGGATCATAGCCATTAACAACCCGAACCCATGATTGAAAATCACGCGCTTGAAGAAAGGAACGCATAACAATTTTCCACCACAAGTAATTTGAGCCATCGAAGACTGATGGTACTTTTATAGAGATAAAATTTATGTCCATAGTTTCAGATTGCTACAAACACAGACTTATGAGGTCTTAAACGTGTTTGCCTTCTTTGATACCAATTGAAAAAGCGAGGGTCTAACAACCACACCCAATATTTCGTTCGGCAATCTGAATGGACAAACTCTAATATACTTTCAAGAGAATCAACTAGACAGTCAGACTCAATCTTTAGAAGTATTTTTTTTCAAAGAGTTATATTTCAATTTCTCAAATCAATCCGCAATCAAACAAACAGAAATTTGCGAGCCCGATTGATTAAGAGAAATAACTTGGACGGTATCACAAACCAATATCCAAGTGTCAATCAATTCAATCAACAACCAAAAGGCCAGATTCAAGAACTGATTGAACTTAACGCTCAACCTGTGATATTTCAATTTTATAAACAAATATAATGTGGAAAAGAAATAACACAGACACCAAAAATTTTGTTAACGAGGAAACCGCAAATGCATAAAAAACACGGGACCTAGTCCAGCTTTGAACACCATACTGTATTAAGCCGCTACAGATACTAGCCTACTACCAATGAACTTCGGACTGGAATGTAGTTGAGACCTAACCAATCTCACACTGATTAAGGTACAGTTGCGCTCCTTATGTCTCTGAACCCCAGCAGGATTCTACGTACTTGATTCCCTTAGCTGATCTCACCCACAACTAAGAGTTGATAGGACCCAAAGTCGAAGACTTGTGAGACAAAAGTCTATTGATATAGATAAATCTGTCTCCCACAGAAATACCTATGAGTTTTGTTCCGTTTTATGATAAATCAAGGTGCACATGAACCAATTAATAAACCGTACTTATATTCCCGAAGAACAACCTAGTATTATCAATCACCTCACAATAATCTTAATCGTATGGAAGAGAAACAAGATATTGTGGAATCACAAACGAAGAGACGAAGATGTTTGTGACTTCTTTTAATCTTTCCTATCGGAGATAAATCTCAAGCAAATTTTAAAAAAGATAATACTCAATCACGATAGTATAAGTAAGATCAGAACACGCAACTACAGAGAAAATAGTTGGGTATGGCTTCACAATCCCAATGAAGTCTTTAAGTCATTAACCTACAGGGTTTTGGAATAAACCTAAGGTTAAAGGAGAATCGACTCTAGTCGCAACTAGTATCACACAAGAGGTGTGGGGATTAGGTTTCCCATTTTCTAGAGTTCTCCCTTATATAGTCTTCAAATCAGGGTTTGATAGCTTTTAAACAAAGCAATAAATATTCACCGTTAGATAAAACCTGATCTAAGAGCCAAGCTAAGTTTGCTTGAAACCAAAGCAATATCTCTCCACCGTTAGATGGTCTTAGCTTGTTACACACAAATGAAATGTACCTTCATTTAGATATGGATAACCATACCTAAACGTGTACACTAGGTTGGATCGACAATAGTTAACCGAAGTTAGCCATATGAACACTTTCATATCAACCTTATTCATCTTAACCACAACTAGTTCAAATGACTCAAATGAAACTAGTTATAGAGTTGTTCAATTGTTTATATTCTCAAAGAAGTATACAAAAAACAATTGAAGCAAAATTGGTTTGATTCACTCGAATCAATTCATGAACATTATAGCCATGGTTTGCAAAAGATTGCATTCCTTATTATATAAATGTATTAGTTCATGGCACAATCGATTCTAGAACTTAACCCACTCAAGTATGCAAACGGGTACACATACTTAAGTAGTCAGACTTTGACTGTGTATGACAGTACGCGAACGGCTACGCATACTATCACACATCCAAAACATCAGTTGAATTCAGTACGCGTATGGGTACGCATACAATAGTTCCCGGACTTCAACTGAGTTTTCCAGTACGCGTATGGGTACGCATACCAAGGCTCCCGAACTTTACCTGACCTCGCCAGTATGCATACGGGTATGCATACTACAACGGTCTTGAATCAACATATATGCAAGTACGCATACTATGTCTATAATCCAATTATGGTTAAGTGTTCTAAACTCTATTTCAATCATTGAAACATTCTTAGAGGATGACAATAGTTGTTTTCACAAACTATTAGCATTAAAGCTATTTTCAAGTGATTGACATAATCAATACGGAACATTCTGAGTCTACATCAAACGAGATGTTACAAGGCGATTTTCATATGATCATCTTTTGACTTTCGTCAAGAACATAAGATGAACTTGGTTAAAACGAAAGCTTACCAAAACATATTTCGAGAAATATGTAAGCGAGTTAAACTCATCTCAAAATATCAAATGTGTATAATCGAATATTATATAGCTATACGAATTTTGTCTCAATATAGGAGATAGAGTAGAAATAGACTTTCCGAGTGATATATGAGTTTCAGTCTCCACATACCTTTTGTTGATGCAGTTCCACAAGCTCTCCTTATTAGTTCTTCGTCTTCAATTTATGAACGTCGTGAAGTCTAAAGCTCAACTACACAATCTGTCCTAGTCTGAGACATAGCTATAAGTAGACTAGAAATCAAGACTTATAGTTTTGATCACTAAACTTGACAAACAAGCTTGAGATAGCAACACTTGCGAATTTGACCGAGCAGTGCTTTAACATTATCGACTTGAAAACTTCACCGGGATTGTGAATCCATACCCAACTATTTCCTCTGTAGTTGCGTGTTCTGATCTTGTTGTTTTCTATCGTATATAGTAGTATCTTCTCTAAGATTTGCTCGAGATTTATTCTCCGATAGGCAAGATAAAAAGTAGTCACAAACATCTTCGTCTCATCATTTGTGATTCCATAATATCTTTTTTTGCTACCATACGATTAAGATTATTGTAAGGTGATTGATATTTCTAGGCTGTTATTCGGAAATATAAGTCTGATATATCAATTGGTTCATGTTCACCTTGATTTATCAAAAGACGGAACAAAAAATTCTAGGTATTTCTGTGGGAGACAGATTTATCTATTCAATAGAATTTTCTATATGAGACAGATTGGTTTATCATGTCTTCGACTTTGGGTCGTAGCAACTCTTAGTTGTGGGTGAGATCAGCTAAGGAAATCAAAAGTGTAGAGTCCTTCTGGGATTCAGAGGCGTAAGGAACGCGACTGTACCTTGATCAGTGTGAGATTGATTAGGTGTTAGAGCATAGCTCGGTTGAACCCACCAAGCGTTGGTCTGTCAAGTTTGGTTGTCATATTTTAGTGAATCAAAACTCATTTAAAGAGTCGCTTGATTATATATGCTAGAGTCAACTTCGTATAGGTTAGCTTGAAAGTATTTGGATATGAGACATTACAAGTATTACGTGAAGACTTGAAGAATGTGAAGAAGTAAGGAGCTACAACGACGACATCATCCTTCCACTTGAGGTTAGTAATATTTTACTTGAACTGTTTCATTCCCTAATGTATCTTTCAAGTCGTGCATATTGAAAACATAAATGCGAAGCTATGAATGATTATACTATAGTTAGACGTAGTATTAAGGAATACAATACGAAGTATAACGCTTATCTTTTAAACTTCGTATATAAGACATCGACATAATCGTATGAATGCTATTGTGATTATGTATGGGTATGAGGTGAAGATTTCGTCCTATGAAACAATGTTTTACATTCGTTTAAAGGAAGTAAATTCATGAACTTGTTTTGTGAATCGAAATGGAAATCGTTAGGCTTATTGGTATTTTTATTCATTGCAAATCTTTTGAATTACCAATATGTGTGTTTAGTATAACCGCTCATGACTTGCTTATGTTCTTGGTAAAACTATTCACAAGGCCTGACTTTTGTATTGGTATGACTTTTATTAGTGAAATCGATCTTAAGTAATCACCTGAGATGGTATAATTGATTTCTTGTAATTGGTATGACCAACTCTAGACATTGGAGAACCGATCCTAGTAAGAGGTGCAACCGATCACAAAAGGGGAATCGATCCTTGTAAGAGGTGCAACAAGTTTTTAGTTATTGGGGAACCCATCCTATGAACATGTGCAACAAATACAAGTTAGATACCATATATATGTGGGAACCGATCCTAGTACCTAGTCAACCAAGTTTTGGTAACTAGCGTGACTAATTCTAGTACCCACATGGAGGTAGAACCGAAACTTGTTTTGGTAGAACCGTGAAACCCATGATTGGTGATTTGATAGGATAATCAATCACATAGTTCTTGGAAGTTAGATGAACCAATTCTAAACTTGTTTGGAAGTGTGGAAAATCGGTTCCAAGATGGTAAAAGGATTTACCAAGTAAAGATGTCGACATACTTTGAACATGTGCAGTAACTCTTATCTTTTATTGTTCAAAGATATTCCTTAATAGTCAAAGGAGAATCCCAGATCGAAATAAATTGAGAATCTTTTAATTAAGGTTTTTAGTTTTATATTCTTTTAATTTCCAGCAATTAAAATGCATATCTTTAGAAAATAAAAATTGGTAATGTGCATTTACTAATTGGAGATTTTCTACTGAGATTTCGGTCAATATTTGGACAAAGCATTTCTAGAAATTATGGAAACCGAATTTGGAAATATATTGCATATCTTGAGAATATTTTCGGTTTTGGAAATTCCTTGGTGTCCAAACTTCCTTGGTCTATAAATATCAAAGTTTGAATTTAGAGCAAACTAATCCTTAGAGCCAGCAAAACTACCTAGTTGTGTTGTTACTGGTGGAGCTTCCTATTCGGAGAGGAAAGTAACCTAATTAAGCGAAATCTCTTACGGCCGCTCGGTTTAAAGACTTCTTTGGGATTGAGAAGCTCTATTAGTACCATTAGTGGGAAACTACATAATTGCGGTTTATTATTAGTTTTCGATTGATTTGATTGACTAAGGGTTGTTGAACTTTGATTGCACCTAGTTTGTTTATGCTTGGGAATCTTCTCTTCTGATATAAGATTCACTCAAACTAGATCAAAGTTTCGATGGGGATCTTTAGACTGTTTGTAGATCTAAAGATGTCTTGTGATAATCCATTGTTAACAGACTCCGTTCTGTGTGTGATTGATCACAAGAGATTCAAGTTGATTGTGTGCAGGTGTTTATTGAAGATCTAAGAAGATTTGAAGCCGAAGAAGATTTCTGATTTGGGTTCATAATCTTTGGTGTGCACAATACTTGTTTCGGGTAAAGAGGATCCAACTATAATCGGTTTATCTTTGTGATAGATTGGATTGATTAGTTGAGTAGATCGGCATCAATACAATTTTTTGTGATTAAAAGTATTGATTGCAAAATCTTGACAATTACTTTAGTAGTTATTATTGGATAGATCTAAGGACCTGGCAAAGGAGTTTATTGGGATAAACGGAAGAGCCTTTTGTCAAACTCATATCACGTTGATTGAAAAGAGTTGTTACCAAACAGATTTGTTGTTCCTTTACTGTTTGGAATACGAACCAAAGGAATTGTTCCAAGTGCGTGACTTATTGCAAGTTAGAGGCGCAGGGATACAGACGGAACTAGGTGAACTATAGGTTTAGTTGCTTGGTCTCAACTATACGAAGTTGGTTTAGATTTTGTATAGCGGCTTAATCCTTAGAGTATTCAATTCTGGACAAGGTCCCGGGGTTTTTCTGCATTTGCGGTTTCCTCGTTAACAAAATCTTGTTGTGTCATTTACTTTTATTTTCCGAAATTATAATTGTTGTTATTATAATTTAAAGTAAATTACACAAACGTTAATTCCTATTTACTTGATAGCAATCCTATTGTGTTTGGTTAAGTCCGAACCTTTTATCAAGTAAACATACTTCGTTGTTGTATTGTCTCGATCTCGTATCCATAGACGATCACACGAAGTGTGAACCGATTAGTTGTATTGTCTCGACTCAGTCCATAGACAGTCACTTTCGGAGAAAGGACTTATAGGTGGAAAAGTTTTAGATTGAGGTATATTTGGGTACCCTCGTCTTTTCATTAGTGATCAACTACATTCCATTCCGAAGTTAACTTGGAGTAGGCTAGTGTCTGTAGCGGCTTAATACAGTGTGGTGTTCAAATCTGGACTAGGTCCCGGGGTTTTTCTGCATTTGCGGTTTCCGCGTTAACAAAATTTATGGTGTCTGTGTTATTTCTTTTCCACATTATATTTTTATATAATTAAAATATTACAGGTTGTGCGTAAGTTCAATCAATTGTAAATCCGACCTTTGGTTTGTTGATTAAATTGATTGACACTTGTATATTGGTTTTTGATACGGTCCAAGTTATTTCTTATATTCAATCAGGCTCGCAAATTCCTATTTCTTTGATTGCAGATTGAATTGAGAAATAGAGATATAACTCTTGGATATACTTTTCTTAAGATTGCGTCTGACTGTCTAGTTGATTCTCTTAAAAGTATATTGGAGTTAGTCCATACAGATTGCTAAGCGAAATATTGGGTGTGGTTGTTGGACCCCCGTTTTTTCACATTGAACTGCCATTATATTCTCATTTTCAAAAACCAAATTCAAATCACCCATAAAAACCCATGGTTGGTTCACTTGCTGACTTAAATCTCTAATGTACTTCCACTGTTTCTCTTTGTTGTGTGGATAAGGAGAACCATACATGCATGTTAGAAGCCATTCTGATTTTGAAGGGTCATCTGTCACTAGAAAATTAATAATCCAAGTGTCTGCATTCACAACTTTAAAATGGAAACCATCTTTCCATGGCATGATAAGACCTCCTGCTTTTCCTACAGATGAAATGAGTCAGTGGTTTGGAAATTTATAAGGTTTCACTAACTTAGACATTTTTTCTAGACTAATTTTAGCTTCACTAATTAAGATAACATCAGGATTATATCTAAATATCAAGTCATGCAAATGGTTTCTAGTGACCTTTTTCAAAAAGCCTTGACAGTTCCACGCTAATACTCTCATTTTATAGGACAACCCAAACTTATTAGTTTTTCCAATGTGAGAAATTCTAACATAAAAATAGTATGTTCCAGACAGATTATGGGAATTAAGATGTGAGAAAATAACCAAGTTAAATGTGCATTCAAAAGGACAAAATTTAATTAAAGATGAAATAAAGAACGAATGATAAAATGAGTTTAGAGATGATTTTTTTACCGTAATTGCATAGCTTCCCGGACTGTGCATGGCATCTGTATTTGTGTTAGCAGCATTGATATCATTCTCAATCATTTCTACTCCATCCATAAAGTCAGCATGAGTATTTCTAATCACATTGTCAGATGAATCCCCACTATGAGCAGCCAAAATAGGACCTTCAATGAAAGGATTTGAACCATTGGTTTGAGAGGGTTGATTTCTAGCTCTCTTAGTGATTCTTGCTTCTTCAGTTTCAGATAACTCTCCATCGATCTTCTCAACTTGAACATAGTCACTATCTTGATTTTCTCCATCCTTCTCTGGATTATCATTATTTTCTTGATTTTTAGTAATGCAGTGTGCCTCATATTCTTCCTGTGTCATTGCTCTCTCACGCAAGATTTCCCCAACTTCTTCACACATCTCATCACCATGATATACAGTATAACAATGATCAAAAAGGTTACGGGGTTGCTTAACCCAGTGATACCTAATCCAAACTGGTGTGCCAGCATTTGTGTTCCACCATTCTCCTCTTTTAAGTGGCTTTTTCAGCTCCATCTCAATACGTGCTGTAATCATGTTTCCAAATCTTGGCCTACAATTCTTGGGATTAGTTGATATTTTCCTCCCCAAGTCTTCAATTGATTCATTCACAACATCTTCATGATGATGTTCTAGTTGAAGACCCTTGAATTGCACACTTCATTCTTGTTTTGTAAAGACATAATCTTTGTAAGCCTTATCAGTTGAATATTCTTGCAAGGCCAGCAAACTTCTCTGGACATTCCATGGTGATTTTTTCAGCACATCTTTCATATCTTTCTGAGATTTAAATTTGAAGACAAACAGATATTTTCCTACAACCCTTGTTTCCCTCTTCCTATAATTTTTCCATAATAGATTTAGTTCATCTTTCACAGTTGAGACTTCAATATCATCTTCTATAGTCACAAGCATTCCAATCAAACTGTTTGACCAAGCATCAACTGCTTCATTTAGATTCCTAGATGATCCAATAACAGATCTATCTCTTCTGATATTAGTTACCCTCATTTTTTCAGTGATATCACCCAAGTTGGCAGTATTAGCATTCTCCATTATTTTAGGGGATCGGCGACTGTGTTTAGGGTTTGGTTTATCTTTGAGATGAAGATAAAAACAATGAAAGTAACTTTTTATATTAAGGTTTGAGAATAAAATTTTTATCCTCAGAATATATTATTTCCTTAATAAGAGCTCAGCATAATCTAAATTTTGACTAGAATTTTTTCTGTTAGCTGTCAACTGCGTGGAATTTGGATGGTATTGATAACTCCTAAAATCACGGGGTAGTTTAACGGGAAAGTAGAGAATTTGAAATTTATGTGTTTTGACTGGACATTGAATTGGTAGAATCATATGGGTGCTCATAGAATCATACTGATTTGGGAGATGACAATGAACATCATAATGATTAATACTCATAGATGAAATTAGTGTATACTGCAAAATTGCTGAATGAAGTAGATAGCTTCTAGGCGATACCACCTGACATGACAATATAGTCGGCATGAAGATGCATAAACTGAACACAAGTATCCAATACCGGATCAGATCCATAACAAGTTTTAGGGAAGCCTGCAAAAAAAATTATAACGCCATTAGATGAGAATAATCAGATAAAGAAATGAAAAGATGTTTTGAAAGGAAGTTTATCTAATCAAAGAGAAGATTTGAAAACAAATATACCAACTGAAAGAAATGGAACAAGGAAAAGTGATTTAAAATCATTAAGAATTAAGATCTAGAATCCCATAACGAATGTAATTGATAGATAAAACATAGAAATGAAAGGAAAGATCAAGAACTTTGGGAGATCAAGATTGGCAATGCTAGAAAATCATTAAAAAAGAATTCATGAGTTGACACCGAGTTGTCGCCCGATTTGCAGATGAAAAGATGAAAGGAAGCGTAGTGTCATACAACATAATCTCAAATCGATAAAATGGTAAAGCTTATGGTTCAATATTCATATAGCTTGTTCATGAAGTTCTCCAAATGCTTCGTCGATCTTCAATCTTCAAGGGTGATGTCTGATACTCAACTACAAATTTATATACCTACTCCGAGCTTAACTCAGTAGACTGGAAATTAAGATATATGTATTTTTGTTCATCTAATATTGACAACAAGCTTGAGATAGCAAAACTTGTGGGTTCAACCCAGTGTTTTAAAACCCGAACCGAACCGGCCGGTCCAGCCGGTAAACCAGTCCCAAATCTGGGCGGGTGAGTAGTGACTCAATAATCATCCCAAAAAACCAGTGAACCAGATAAACCGGCCGGTTGAACCGGTGAACCATGTTAACACAATTCTTATCTTCTTGAAAAAATTAGTTTATTTAGGATCGAACTAGTGACCTCCACCTTATTATATAATATAAGTTACCAAGACCACTGAGCCACACATATTGATGTGAAATTAATCGATAACTATTAATTACATGCATATAACCACTTAGTCTAAATAAATCCCAATTCATATCAGACAACTAAACTTTATCATCTAAGTTAGTCACACCTTTAACCCAATTGGCCCAATGGTTGAACCAATGGTTGGACCTTATTGACCCAACCCAGTAACTTTAATGGTTTATTTTCCGGTCTGAGTTTTAACATTGGTTCAACCACGAGCATTGCTTTAACAGTTTTTGGCTCACTCATTTTTCTTTGATTATCAAGGAAAACTTCCACACGCTTACGAATTGTTGTTACGTAGCCCATTTATATACATCGAAAGCCCTTCGTTATTTTCCAAGAATTGATCTAGCTTCAGATTCAAGATCTTAGGTATTCTTTTGACTGATTATGTTTTATGTGCACATTGCTTGTTCTTGGAAGTTTTTATAGAATTTACTTGAGCAAACAATTCTCTACAACTTAAAAATATAGAAAGAACCTAAATACAAATCAAGTTATTTCAAAAAAAATAAAAAAATAAAAAATCTTTGTATCTTAGAAAACGACTTATTCTAAAATTAAGAATTTTTATGGGCTGCAAGAAATTTATTGCTTACATCTTAAGCAACCTAGCCTTGCTTGATTACAATGGAGACATCAGCAACACCAAAAACTAAATCGCTACACGCTTTTGTATATAGTTTTTGATGTCAATAGAACTTGTCTTGAATTGTACAGTTCGTGAACATGAAAAAGTAATTCATGAACTCAAGCACAATTTGGAATCAACAAAAAACTCATAGAATTGCATAGTTCGCGAATTCAAGTTAAATTTGGATGTCAACAGAGAACTCCTTGATTTGCATAGTTTCCGAACTAACATTTTCACTCCGCGAACTCTAGTGCATATTACAGTTCAGAAACTTCTAAACGAATTAACATTTTTAGTTCACAAAATCAATTTGCAACTTAGAATTTTAGGTACTTATGGCGCTTACATAGTTTATTGAACAAAAAAAATTTTCTCGACCTCTTATGCGATAATCCTTGGAACATCCATTGCGTGAGTTCGAGTTTCGAGTCTAATCAGGTACGAGCTTGAACTCAAAACTTCTTCTTTGTATCTCATTATATATTATATCCATATGACATTGTCTCAGAAGATAGATAGGTAGAAAATAATGAGTTAAATATGATAGACAGTCTTCACATACCTTTGTTGATGAAGTTCCCACTGATGTCTTGGTATGATCTTCAGTCTTCAATCTTCAAGGGTATTCGGTGATTTGTGAAACTCAACTATCTAAATCTAATCCTATTCTGAGATTGACTTTAGTAGTCAATAAATCAATAAATAGTTTTGGTTATCTATCGTTAACAACAAGCTTGACATACCAACACATGTGGGTTCAACCGAGCAGTACTCTAAATATTATATTTACAATATGCTTTGAAACAAAAAATTAAACTAAATAGTTATAATAAACTACAATAATTTGTTGTTTCAAGAAAAATTGTACCGATCTTTGGCGAAATGCATTACTATAAAAAGAATAAAGGAAGAAAGTCTGCAAATACATATTATTAACAACGATAAATGAGTTATATAAGACCGAATTAACACTAATTAATCACGTAAAAAATAGCCATTAACGAATATAGTTAGACAAGGGATTTCCAGTTTTACCTCAAAATGATCCTATTTTGTCTTTTAGTGGCAGAACTCAAATAAATGGGATAAACCTCAAACTACCCGGGATCCAGTATAAATCACAGTAGAGATTCGGTGCAAGTATTACATTTAAAATTATATATAGCTCATGGCTTAACCAATCTTTGAGTGGCAAATTATACTACTGAAAAAGCGGAGGTACAACAACCACACCGAATATTTTGTTCGAAAATCTGTATGGACTAACTCCAATATAATTCCAGGAGAATCAACTAGACAGTCAGACTCAATCAAGGAAATACATCCAAGAGTTATATCTCAATTTCTCAATACAATCTGCAATCGAACAAATAGAGTTCTGTAAGCCTAATTGATATGAGAAATAACTTGAACGGTACCAAAGACCAATGTTCAAGTGTCAATCAATTTCAATCAACAACCAAAGGTTGGATTTACCAATTGATTGAACTACGCACATTTTGTGATATTTCAATTATATAAACAAATATAAAGCGGAAAAGAAATAACACAGACACAAGAAATTTTGTTAATGAGGAAACCGCAAATGCAGAAAAACCTCGGGACCTAGTCCATATTTGAACACCACACTGTATTAAGCCGCTACAAACACTAGCCTACTACAAGTTAACTTCGGACTGGAATGTAGTTGAGCCCTAACCAAGTCTCACAACGATTAAGGTTCAGTCGCGTTTCTTACGCCTCTGAATCCCAGCAGGACTCTACGCACTTAATTCCCTTAGCTGATCTCACCCACAACTAAGAGTTGCTACGACCCAAAGTCGAAGACTTTATAAACAAATTTTTCTCCCACATAAAAGTCTATTCTGATAGATAAATCTTTCTCCCACAGAAATACCTATGAAGTTTTTGTTCCGTATTTTGATAAATTAAGGTGAACAGGAACCAATTGATAACCCGGTCTTATATTCTCGAAGAGCATCCTAGAAATATCAACCGCCTTATAATAACTTAACTATATGGTAGTAGAACAAGTTATTGTGGAATCACAAAGAATGAGACGAAGAGATTTGCGATTACTTTATATATCTTACCTATCGGAGATAAATCTCGAGCAAATCTTAGAGAATATAGTACTCAATACAATAGAACAAGTAAGATCAGAACACGCAACTACAGAGAAAATAGTTGGGTCTTGCTTTAGAATCCCGATGAAGTCTTTTAAGTCGTTAACCTATAATGGTTTTAGAAAAAAACCTAGGTTAAAGGAGAATCGACTCTAGTAAACAACTAGGATCACACAGTAGGTGTGGGGATTAGGTTTTCCAGTTACTAGAGTTCTCCCTTATATAGTCTTCAAATCTGATAGCTTTGAAACAAAGCAATCAATATTCATCGTTAGATGAAATTCTGATTTAAACCAAAGAAATATCTCTCCACCGTTAGATGGCCTTAGCTTGTTGCACTCAAATGAAATAAACCTTCATTTAGATATGGGTAACCGTACCTAAACGTGTATATTGAGTTGGCTCAATAACAGTTAACCGAAGTTAGCCATATGAACACTTTTGTATTAACTACATTCTTCAAACACTTCTAGATCAAATGATAATCAAATGAATCTAATTGTGTTACTCATATAGTTGTTCAATTGTTTATATTCTCATAGAAGTATATAAGACACAATTGAAAGAAAGTCAGATTGATTCAAGAGAATCAATTCATGAATATTTTAGCCAGGATTTGCAAAGATTGCATTCCTTAATATATAAATGTATTTATTCATGAGTATGAAATCATACTTAACCGAATTTAGAACTTAAACCAACTTAGTTTGCAAACGTGTACGCAAACTTAAGTTCCGTACTTTGGTCACGTCCGATAGTTCGCAAACGGGCATGCATACTGTCGTACCAGACCTAACTCAAATGAAACCGTTCGCATACTGGTATACAAACTTGGTTCCTGGACTTTGACAGTTAAAACCATTCGCATACTTGTATGCAAACTTGGTTCCCGGACCCGAATCATACTACAACAGTTTGCATACTGGTACGCATACTGTGCTATATCCAGACAATGGTTATTTTTTCTAAACTTCCATTTCAATCATTGAAACATCCTTAGAAGACGACAATAGCTGTCTCACACAAACTATTAGCTTATAAGTAATTTTCAAGTGATCGAATGATCAATACGAAACATTCCGAGTTACATCAAATGACTGTCTCACACAAATCATGTAAGATGTTTCAAGGCAATTTTCACATGATCATCTTTTGACTCATTATTTAGTTTCCAACTAAACTCGTCAAGAATAATGATGAACGTAGTTAAAGCAAAAAGCTTTCACACACATATTTCGAGAAAGATATAAGCGAGTTAAACTCTGCTCGAAATATCAAATGTGTATAATGTAAAAGTCTATATAGCTATACGACTTAGTCTCATTAAGAGATAGAATAGAATAGACTAATGAGTGATAGATAAGTTTTAGTCTCCACATACCTTTTGTTGATGAAGTTCCTCTAAGCTCTGCTCAGTAGATCTTCGTTTTCAATCGATTAATGCAGTAAAGTCTAAAGCTCAACTACGCATTCTATCCTAATCCGAGACATAGATATAAGTAGATTAGAAATCAAGACTTATAGTTTTGATCACCCAAACTTGACAAACAAGCTTGAGATAGCAACGCTTGCGAGTTCGACCGAGCAGTGCTCTAACAATCTCCCCCTTTGTCAATTTTAGTAACAAAACTATCAATACATATAGATTACAAAATAAATAAACTTTGTAGCTTCTCCTCCAACATGCTTGATTTCCTTGGTTCTTCAATATTCCTTGAATTCTTCGTCACTCCAAGTACTCCAGTGATTCTGAACGTGTTCAACTCAGCATCATTGTTGTTGAAGATCCGTAGCCATAACAATAAGAAAACAGTTGTTCTCAATTATTGTTATACAGTGTCATAGTATTATTACACATCATCAAAGTTCAATTGTATCACAACTTTGACAATAATACTATGGTAATATGTATCACTCCCCCTTAGTCAATACTTCATCTCACAATGAAAACCACTCCCTCTTACATAATGATTTGTAAACCATATGTATGTAGTGTGAACTATAAAATAATTCTCCCCATTTTTGTCAATATAAATTGACAAAGGTACGAAAACTAGCGGGATCATAATGAAATTCTCAAAGAGATTATTCATGAATAAAAGAGAACATTTCAACTTGGTTTCGATGATTTCACATAGTTGAAACTTAGTGTATTCATCAAGGAGTTTATAAAGATACAAGATAACTCCTGCAATATTCCACTGCCGCACTCCCCACAAAGATTTGGCAATTAAGCACAAGTTCAATTAAGATCTCTCCCCCATAAAATGTCATTCCCGTAAGAACAACATGAGCGACCTTATTTTTGACATATATGGGACAATCATAGTTCACGGACGTAAACACACATATCCCGTAATATTTTTGCAATATAACACTAGTGGAAAAAAAACCGTTTTAAGATAGTCAGAAAGTGTCGTATAAGCCAATTATAAGACACTTTTGAATTGCAGCTGAAAGTGTCGTAGATTCAGTGTCTTTTTCTGGAACGACACTATCACGTTGACACTAAATAAATTGAATTTACGATACTTTAGAGCTTTCACTTTACACGATAGTCGAATGGTGCCGTAGAGTTAATTTTATATTATAAAAAAAATAGAAATTCAGCAGAATTCCAAAACCAATTCAGCTGAATACAGTGTTTCTGACTGGGCTGAAATAAATCTGACTGAAACTCAAATTACTCAAATGACCATTCAAATAAAATCATCATATTAGTTACATAATTCATAACTTAATTCAGTTGACACTTTGGTATTAAAAAAAAAAAAAAAAAAAGGTATCAAAAGAAAAAGTAGTCGAATCTTGAATTCATGCACAGTAATACAAGTCATAGAGAGAACAACAAAAAATTCACTCCTTGAAACTGGAATAGATGAAGTGGACTTGCAGAAGGGTGTGTACACCTGCAATAGTAATGAGCAAGGGAGCCGTCCAGCTACTTGTCGACGGAGATCGGCTGCTACTTCCAACATTGAGTCTGGGCATATAGTTACCTAAAATAAAACCACTTAACTAGTAAGACTCACAATACAAAAATGCAACACCTTGTATATGTCTAATTTAATAAGGTATATTAAGAAGCCAAAATTACAGTTTACCCATATAAGAAAAAATTGCCAAGATGTGAAGGAATTGGTCCCCTAACAATTTGCAGCAAAGATCTCTGCAGTTAATATGAATTACTGATAGGTCAATAACAATGAAAATGAGGTAATAACAAAATATTGATATATTAGCTCAACTGTTTCAAAAGTGCTTATAAAACAGCAAGTGCCTGCATCAGACTAACACCAAATGGAGCTTTCCCGGCGTGTCTGTTTCCTTGTATAGAAAGCATGGAGCACAAGACTCATCTCAGTTGCGCAATATAGCTTTAAGGTTTTCTTGGAATGAGATCCAGCTGCAACTCTTGCAATGGTTTCCCTAGACGAAGATCTGCTACCACCCTGCATTTACAATTGGCAGCTATTTAGACACAAAAATGGGAATATTAAAATTCTATGATGCAAGTGACCTTATAAAATGATAAAAAAGACTGTATTACACAAATTATGAGCATGTCTGAATTAGTTAGATAAATGTCAATCACCTTAGCTTAGGTACTTGGAAATGCAGATGTCCTTAGGGTCTCTTGGGTTTCATCTAGATTTCCGCTTGGGAACACTCAAGATGAGAGCAGTCTGATCCAGAATAGCAGCTACAGCAGTTATCCGGTAAACATTATCCCACCATCTACAGGTACCATCACTTGAATACAGAAAATCAAGCTCCACAACCTAGAAAATATCACATAGAAATCTGGCATGAGTAATAGAAGCTTACTATATCTTGCATTTATGAAAACTTGGAAAGAAGTGCAAGGTGACATGTGTAAAGAAATAAACGAACAATTAAGGAATGACTACACAATATCATGAATTCAAGAGAATGAAAAGGTTACCTCCTGCCCATATCCACCATAGAGTGCGTCTCCAAGACATTCCCAGCCAACAGTTTCACTCCCAAACTACAAAAATAAACCAACCAAAACCCCATTCAGTTAAAACATTTTAAATCCAGTCCTAGCCTGCTAATCAAAGTCAGGTAGGTCTGTCGGCAGCACAATCAGAAGATGAAGTAGTAACCAGTACCGAAGGAAAATGAACCGAGACACACAACACGCAAAGACTGCATACACTTCTGTGTGGTTCTGCAGCCACCGCGTGAGTGCACTCTTTGTGTGCTGTACAAAATTTTCCAAATGATAATGTACAATCAACTTCAAGCATAGAGTTTGAGTACCAATGAGAAGAAAAATATACAGACCTTGTTGGATACATAACGTTACCATTCATAACATCCTTCGATACTGATTTTATGAATATCTCAGATAGCTTAACACGAGCCAAATGAAAAAACTCCCGAACTACAAAAAAAATTAACCAGAGCCCCATTTTCAGTTCATACATTTCCATATATACAAAATAGAGTAAAATGGAGTTAGAGAATATACCCATGAATCTTATTGTTAATGAACCTTCAAGAGATTCTCCAAGACCATCCCAAGCTCTATTCATCTACACACAATCAGTTCTCACCAAACATCAAACAATGAGTTAATTTAATATTCTGAAGCAATTGAAATTGTATGAGAAGGAATGTGGTAATAAACTGACCATTCACACATCTTACTATTTTCTTGAGCAAGATGCCAGTTCTGCCGCCGCAATTCTGCATAAACAAAAGTCAGAAAGAAATTCATCTGTAAGATGAGACTATTTAATATCCTGGTATCATATCAATATCAATCTAACTGACTCAACCAGTACAATAGAAACTTATGGTCCAACGACTACATACAAGCTTATTCATCCAAACTCACAATTTAGCATACTCAAAGTGAGAATGAACCAGTCTATTTTTCTTTCATTCTTCAAGAGAAAGATTCTTGTTTGGATAGATGTAGAAGGAAAAAACCCATACATACATGTTAATCCTAAGAATAAGTTAGCAAATATACACAATTTAATAATACTTAAATAAAACTACCTAATTAAGATAGGAGGCTGAAGTTCAAACTCCACCACCATTATGCCATAAGTTAGGGTTTCCAAATAAAATAAATCTAGGATAAAAAAAACCCTAAAACAATTTCGGATCGTACTGCTAGTAAAGCTTAGATTACATGGTATAAAGAGAGTCTAAAAGAAAAACCCTATTCGCTAATTGAAACTTGAACAAACCCTATTCGCTAATCTAGAAAAATACTCCATTGATTTCTTCTTTAGTCTACAAAATCTAAGTAAATGATAATAAAAATTAGTAAAAACTTCAAAAATTTGAACAGACCCTACATTCAGAATCAGATTAAACAATCCTAAATAGGAAGAAGTAAGTAATTCGACCATATATCATTATCATCATCTTTAAATGTCTCTGCATCTTCTAGAGTATGAGATGAGGGCCTGATTCGAATTTCAGGAGCAAAAAAACTAGATCTAGGGTAACGAAGAAGGGTTTGCTTTTGATTTCTGATGATACATGAGTTTTGATATTGAGATAGGGTCAGGATGGAGGTTTAACTGTTGAGAATCAAGGCTCATCTGTGATACAGTTGAGTAATTTTCCGTGAGTTTGGTAGTGATGAAAGAGTTGTGAGATAGGATTACGGAGTCTGCACTTTGGAGACGAAAAGGAAAGAGAAAGAAAGAAAGAGAAGTAAAAGATAAGGTCGATACTCCATAAGTGAGGTGAGAGATAAAGCGGTTTGGGTGAGAGAAGTGGGGGAACCAGAGCCGTTAGATCAATGATATTTCTTATCCCAAGAAAGCAAAGAAAAATCTACGATAGAAACAATACTCTGATAGCGTCGTTGTATAAGTCAACTAAAGTCATAGCACAACGACATCTTGACTTTAGTCAGCCACACGTTCCACATATTGTTATATCTCAATATTTATACTGTGTCATTTCATGATATCTCAGTTGGCCTCTTTTCCACTAGTGTAAAAGACCATAAAGATTAATACTGCAAAATCATCTTCCAAATAACTTAGAATTTAAATAAATAAATCTAAAATTGCAAGATGAAAATTGTTGGCAATAGCTATGTGTAATCACAATATTTGTTATTCCAAACCCTAGTTATCCTTCTTAAAATACAAGAATAAATTCTCAGAAGAAGTTTCCTAGACATTAAGATTCTTGAAAAATTCTTTATCATCCCCAAACTCCTTGTCGTCAACAGACATTGGAACATAAGGTTCGTGAAGAAAGGAGTCAATTCCAACGAACCTTCTTGACTGATGCCGAACCAGGGCCTTTTGAATTTCAAGCGTTCTTAGAACGATAGCCTTTATTTGCTGAATCTCCGTCCTTGTTTCTTTCAACTCTTCAAGAAAACCATAAAACTTCTGAAGATTTGAGGGGTTAGCCCTTGGTTTCTTCATATTCTTCCTTTTTCTCTTTGAAGTTGTAGAGGAAAGAGATTTATCTTTTCCCTTCATGATTTTTTTTTTGCTAGAAAAAAATAATATATTAAAATTAAGAGGAATACAAGGTTTCTAGGATGAAATGAGGAGGAGTGTTTCCCCATTCTCCTGTTACATCATTCCTTCTAAAGAATTTAGCAGCTTTGTCTGCTAATCCATTTAAGTCACGACTAATGTGCTTAAATTTGACAGAAGAGAAAAAGCTTGAAAAAGATAAAAAATCTTCTAAAATAGTGGAACTAGACCAGCTAATATGGTTAGAACTTTTATTTAAAAAGGAGATAACGTTTTTAGCATCCCCAATTACAGCTATTTTGGTAAAGTTCTGCTGCTTGAGCCATCTGACTACTTCAAATGCCGCCAAGCTTTCTGCCTCCTCAGCGTCTCTTGCTATCCCTACAATTGTTCTGCACCACTGATAGCTCCCTATTGAATCTGTTAAGATTAACCCAATACCAGACTTGTGAGTATCTTTGTCAAAAGAAGCATAAAAATACACAATTTTGCAGTCATGTGATATGTTCTCTGGAAGTACATACTCCATTACAGTATTCTCAGAGTGTTGTTGTTATAGCACATTGCTATTGCTGTTTGCTATGGAATTCAGAGTTTCCATAGCTGTTTTACAAGCAGTCCTTGACACTAAAAATTGATTAACTAGTTTCTCTTGAAACACATTGCAACATCGCTCTTTCCATATACTCCAAGCAGTCGTGAAGATATAACAAATCTGATCTTGAGAGTAGGTTCCTTCATGATTGATGGATTAACAATCATATTAATTAACATCTTTTCCATCAGAAGATATGATGCTTGGAGTCTCCATTCAAATATGGAAATGTGACAGAAATACACAATTCAAGATCTACAAGCAATCTTGTGATAAAAAGAGTTTTCAGGGAAGGAAAAAGGAATGTAGGGTTACGGAACCTTTATACAGAGTAATAAGGATTCACGTACACACAACTCTTAACCCTAAAGAAAGGTAGAATTGTCGATTTTAACCCTCTTTCATTGGTCAAACAAGGAAAACATTTTCAATACCAATTTAGGATATGAAAAGATCAACAGAATTACAGAAATCAAAAGTAAACAAAAATAAACAAAAATTTTCTTTTCCTAAAGCCCGATTTGTGCTTAACTCTCGTCTCTTTGAAATCAGGCACATAAGAAAAGATGCACTTCACAACACAATTAGGCTGTGTTTGGGTAAACAATAATCTGTCCACCAAGAAATCCCTGTATGGAATTCTATGTACCCTTTTTCAAAGATCGTTTAGACCTGGTTCTTTTCTGCAGAGGTATATCTTTTTCTTTAGAAATCAACTTCTTTGGAGATGAATTAAATTTACATACCTCAGATGTATTCGACTTCTGAACAAGTTTGAGCTTGTTCTCTAATCGATTTGCTCTCCATTAAAGTTTGTTGACATATCTTATTTTATGTTTGTACTTGAAACACTTAGAGAGTTCATGACCCTTAAAAGTACAATAAGAACATGTCAATGTGGAGGACGGTTCACACACCATAGCTGAGCATTCTGCTAAACAAATTGAGGTACCTGAAACATGTGAGATATAATTTTCAGTAGATAGGAAACAATCCATTTTATCCTCCAAAGTGGTTGAAGAAGCTTCTCCAGGAAGAATATCAAGATTGATGTACGTATTTCTACAATTATCAAAATCAATATTTCCACCATGGAGTGCAACACTTTATTTTTCATCTTCATTTGAATCATAATGATCACACATTTCATCAAGAGTTGTAGCAAGACCTTTGTTCCTAGTGTATTTTCTACGATTTGGAAACTCATTAGCAAAATGACCAAAACCTTTACACTTGAAGAACTATGGCATATCCTCATCATCAGTATCGACGGTGTCCCTGTTTTTAGGAGGGGAACGGTCATGAGGTTTGACTGATGACCTGGGTTTATCTCTGATGAACCGTTTACTTCTCTTCAAAAGAAGATCTCTAAACTGTCTTGTGATCAGTGAGACTGAGTTGTCAAGATATTCATATGAAATCAGTCTCAATAGGATCAATTATAGAGTTTCCAACACTTCTACTTTTGTCAAGCAATTTAGTGTTCTTTTGTACTTTGAAAGCAATATCCTTTCCAGATTTGGATGTATGCTCATGATCAAAGATCTTTAACTTCCCAATAAGAGTATTTCTGGAAAGGGTATCAAGGCTATTTCCTTCAACGATGACATGTTTCTTAGAATCGTATCTAGCTGGCAATGATCTGAAATTTCTCATCATAATGTCCTTTTCAGGAATAGTCTTACCTAATGCAAAAGATGCATTAACAATTTCAGACACTTTGTGATTAAACTCATCAAGTGAATCTTCATCAGCCATACGAAGGTTTTCCCAATCAGAATTTAGGTTTTGAAGCCTAGCTTCCTTTTCAGAGGTATTCCCTTCAAATATGGTTTCTAAGATATCCCAAGCATCTTTAGACCGAGTGCACGTAGTAACATGGTGTTGAAGATCTGGGGTAATGACATGTATGATAGAATTTAAGCCGTCATAATTTTGCTTTGCAGCGAGAATCTCATCAGGCTCATACCCACTAATATCCTTTGCAACAGTTACACCGTCTACTGTAACCATTGGAGGTTATAGTCATTAACAACATAAACCCATGATTGAAAATCACGTGCTTGAAGAAAGGCACGCATAACAACTTTACACCATAAGTAAATCGAGCCATCGAAGACTGGTGGTAAGTTTATAGAGATATCGCTTCTGTCCATAGAGTCAGATTACTACAAACACAGACTTATGAGGTCTTAAGCGTGTTTTCCTGCTCTGATACCAATTGAAAAAGCGAGGGTACAACAACCACACCCAAAATTTCGTTCGGCAATCTATATGGACTAACTCCAATATAATTCCAAGATAATCAACTAGACAGTCAAACTCAATCAAGGAATTACATCCAAGAGTTATATCTCAATTTATGAATACAATCTGCAATCGAACAGATAAAGATCTGTGAGCCTGATTGATATGAGAAATAACTTGAACGATACCAAAGACCAATGTTCAAGTGTCAATCAATTTCAATCAACAACCAAAGGTTGGATTTACCAATTGATTGAACTATGCATAACCTTTGATATTTCAATTATATAAACAAATATAATGCGGAAAAGAAATAACATAGACACCAGAATTTTTTTAAACTAGGAAACCGCAAATGAAGAAAAACCCGGGACCTAGTCCAGATTTGAACACCACACTGTATTAAGCCGCAATAGACACTAGCCTACTAAAAGTTAACTTCGGACTGGAATGTAGTTGAGCCCTAACCAAGTCTCACACCGATTAAGGTACAGTCGCATTCCTTACTCCTCTGAATCCCAGCAGGACTCTACGCACTTGATTCCCTTAGCTGATCTCACCCACAACTAGGAGTTGCTACGACCCAAACTCGAAAACTTTATAAACAAATCTGTCTCCTAAAGAAAAGTCTATTCAGATAGATAAATTTGTCTCCCACAAAAATACCTATGAAGTTTTTGTTCCGTCTTTTGATAAATCAAGGTGAACATGAACCAATTGATAATCCGGTCTTATATTCTCAAATAACAGCCTAGAAATATCAATCACCTCACAATAAATTAACTATATGGTAGTAGAACAAGTTATTGTGGAATCACAAAGAATGTGACGAAGAGCTTTGTGATTACTTTTTATATCTTACCTATCGGAGATAAATATCGAGCAAATCTTAGAGAAGATAGTACTCAATACGATAGAACAAGTAAGATCAGAACACGCAACTACAGAGAAAATAGTTGGGTCTAGCTTCAGAATCCTAATGAAGACTTTAAGTCGTTAACCTATAATGGTTTTAGGAAAAACCTAGGTTAAAGGAGAATCGACTCTAGTATGCAACTAGTATCACACATGAGGTGTGGGGATTAGGTTTTCCAGTTGCTAGAGTTCTCCCTTATATAGTCTTCAAATCAGGGTTTGATAACTTTGAAACAAAGCAATCAATATTCACCGTTAGATGAAATTCTGATTTAAGATTCAAGCTAAGTTTTCTTAAAACCAAAGCAATATCTCTCCACCATTAGATGGTCTTAGCTTGTTATACACAAATAAAATATACCTTCATTTAGATATGGGTAACCGTACCTAAACGTGTATATTGAGTTGGCTCAATAACAGTTAACCGAAGTTAGCCATATGAACACTTTTGTATTAACCACATTCATCTAACACTTCTAGATCAAATGAATCTAATTGTGTTACTCATAGAGTTGTTCAATTGTTTATATTCTCATAGAAGTATACAAGACACTATTGAAACAAAGTCGGATTGATTCAAGAGAATCAATTCATGAACATTTTAGCCACGGTTTGCAAAGATTGCATTCCTTAATATATAAATGTATTTCTTCATGAGTATGAAATCATACTTAACCGATTTTAGAACTTAAACCAACTTAGTTTGCAAACGGGTACGCAAACTTAAGTTCCGAACTTTGGTCACGTCCGATAGTTCGCAAACGGGTATGCATACTGTCGTACCGGACCTAACTCAGGTGAAACCGTTCGCATACTGGTATGCAAACTTGGTTCCCGGACCCGAATCATACTACAATAGTTTGCATACTGGTATGCATACTGTGCTATAACCAGACAACGGTTATTTGTTATAAACTCCCATTTCAATCATTGAAACATCATTAGAAGACGACAATAGCTATCTCACACAAACTATTAGCTTATAAGTAATTTTCAAGTGATTTATGATCAATACGAAACATTCCGAGTCTACATCAAATGACTATCTCACACAAATCATGTAAGATGTTTCAAGACAATTTTCACATGATCATCTTTTGACTCATTATTTAGTTTCCAACAAATAAATTGTTTTCCAACTAAACTCGTCAAGAATAATGATGAACGTAGTTAAAGTAAAAAAAGCTTTCCAACACATATTTCGAGAAAGATATAAGCGAGTTAAACTCACCTCGAAATATCAAATGTGTATAATGTAAAAGTCTATATAGTTATACAACTCAGTCTCATTAGGAGATAGAATAGAATAGACTTCCGAGTGATAGATAAGTTTTAGTCTCCACATACCTTTGGTTGATGAAGTTCCTCCAAGCTCTCCTCAGTAGATCTTCGTCTTCAATCGATGAATGCCGTGAAGTCTAAAGCTCAACTACACATTGTATCCTAATCCGAGACATAGCTATAAGTAGACTAGAAATCAAGACTTATAGTTTTGATCACCTAAACTTGACAAACAAGCTTGAGATAGCAACGGTTGAGAGTTCGACCGAGAAGTGCTCTAACAACTACAATATGGGTAAAAAACAGAAATGGTCGCGCAACTAAGAAACTCTAAAAACATAATCAATAGGTTGTTACATCCAAGGACTAAGGATTCAAATGATAATACTAATATACATATCATAAGATATCAATGCAGCGTTATTACTCGTTAATCGTCCAAAAACTAGTCAACCTAGTTGTTATAATATGGGCATCCAACTCAAAACCAATTGACAATGAGTGGAGTGGCTATAAAGATTATAAACCGTAGGATCTTAGATAACCCAGAAAATGTGGGACTAATAATCTCAACACTAGCTAAAAGAATTAGCAGACTTGCGGAATTCTAAGTAGCGGGTTTTATAGGACTAGTAGTCATGTCAGGAATGGATCCGTTCTTCCCATATAAAGAACATTTTGAGGTTCGACTCTATTTTTCATTTTTTATAGCCAAACCTCAATCCGTTCTTCGGCCATATCAAGAACAGATTAAAGATCAATTAGGTCGAACTTTTTTTTTCCAAACAGAACCTCACATTGAAAGTACAAACAAAAAATTATCTGTTTCTTTCTGAATTCCTACTAATTAATAAATCTAAAATCAAATATTAATTACAGCAGAAAATTTCAAGAGTAACTTATACAAAATGGTCCCAAAAATCATCGAATTTTTGAAAAACAAGAATACTGTTAAAGAGTAACTTAGAGCTTCTCCAATGGAATGTGTGTGAAGAAAAAGTCTTCATCCACATAGGATACACAACAAATTTTACAAAAAATCATCTCCAACCCATTGATGTGATGATGGTGTGGCATAAAAAAAAGTTAGACATCCTCTAGGTCAACCTCTAGTTTTAGACATTCGCTTAGAGGATGTCTTCCCATCCTAGTCACATTTTTGTTAATAAAAATCATTAAAAACAAAGAAGTGTTAAAGGGCCTACGGCCCATGGATGTGCGGTCCATCTAGTTACCCTTTTATATGTATATTATGTAATAGAACTACTAATCTCTCTAATATGATGGTTCTCCCTCTTGTCTCTACATCTCCTTCCTTCACCTATAATTCTCCTCCATCACGTTATCATGCACGAAGCTATACCGCAGAGCCAGATTGGATCAGATGATTAGTTTTCTTTTTCACTGGAATCAAATTAGCTAAGTTGGGTCTACTTTCTCCTATATATATATATATATATATATATATATATATATTATTTTTTGTCCTTGATTTTGATATGATTTTGATTTTGGTATATCAAATATAATTGTGAATTTTTATATACATCGATCCAATCTGATGGTACTGTGATTACTAATACATTTTTTGTATATATATTTTTGTTGTGGTAATCATCAACTCAAGTTTGATCTCGCAAATCTCATATTTGTTCGTTCTGTTTGCTTACTGCAAAGGTATACCTAAACTTTTTCTATTTTTTTCTCTTATATATACATATACCATACAACGAATGAAAATGATTTATATGGTATGCATAATTTGTTTTTGATTGATACACATGCAATATGCTTGATTGATGATGTATTGTGTAATACCCCATGAACCATGATGTAAACCCATATCAAATATTCGTCCTTGTCCCCGCTTGATTTCATCACATGCCGTGTATGCTTGCACAATACCTACTGATTTTGTTTGATTTGATAAACATCTTTGATTGAATATGATCGTGTACTATTTATTTATATGAATAAATAAAATAAAAATTAAATGATTGTGTACCAGTGATTTTTTTCATGTTCCATTATGAATCTCTGATGTAAAGCCTGATTGATTTACCCATATTTTTTTTCAATGATTTACCATAAATCCATTTTATCTGTTTTATTTGTCTTATGATGATTTGCATGTCTATGTAATACGTTTTTCCTTCCTCTTAAAAATAAAATAAAATAAAAATCTTTGATTGTGACATGCTTATTTGTTGTACATGGTTGGATAATTGCATTATTTAATGGATATTATAATGAAACGTTTATCTTTTTAGCTAGACTATTTAGTTTCTCTCAAAAATGAATTAATGTTAATTAATAATATACATGTTAATTAAAAGATTTTTAATAATAATATAGTTAATTAATAATATCCATGTTAATTAAAAATGAAAAAAAAAATGAATTAATGTTAATTAATATATAATATCCATAATTATCTTCCACTCATAAATAAGATTAATAAAATATTTTCATGCGCAAAGTCAAATATAGAGATAACTATTTAGTTTCCACAAATACATTCATGCACATGCAAATACAATTAAAATAGTCTTAATTGAAATATATCCATGCATTCATACAAAGTCAATTTAGTTTCCACAAATACATTCATTCACATGCATATACAATTAGAATAATAATTATAATTATTTCGTATAAATATCACATTTATTTAAAAATGATGTCATTTAATTGTTTGTTTTAATTCTTGTGAAACCAAAATATTAAACTGCATTATTGCCTTTTTAAATGGGCATGTAACTCTCCATGGGCCTTGAACACGTTATGATCTTAACGAGTTAACACTACTAATTGGATCATCGTAATTTGGCCGTTAACCGGGTTATGATTTTTTTTAGTAAGGTTTTTTCCAGTTGGACCCAACTCGACTCAAAAATGACATTTTGGACTCAGAAGTACTTGAGCATCATTATTGTGCATTTGAGGTGGAAATCATTTCTTTGAAAAAGAAAAAGGAATATATTCCTTCATACAACTTTATGCCAATGACAACGCACTGTCTAAAAGGTAGATCTACATATTCCCTTGTGTTTCTAAACACATGCATCCCAATTTTTGTGGAAAAACTCACAAAAAGTGATATGAGTCAGATTTTTTTTCCCTCTTCCGTTTTTTCTACTTCATCCATAAACTAATGAACCAATATATTTAAAGTATCAACAAGAGATTCACTATCTTTAGTAAGCTATTCAACCTAAAGTAAATGTTTGACATTCAAAATGAGATTCTCTTGACCCGTTGAGATGAAGAAATTTCTCAAATTAAGCTAATTGTAGAAAAATTGGAAATATAAAGAACCCCGAAGTAATGAGGTCTAGACGTACTGACACAAGTGAAGCATGTGAAAAGGGACATATATATCACGAGCCAAAGATGTATTTTCCCCCCGGTAGTAATGACAGCAAAGTACAGGTATCAACTGAATACGTGATGAAGCTAAGATGTAATTCTAGCTCTCACCAAAGAGTTGGGAATGAATCTTCTTACCGGTATTGGTACAAGCAATGCAATGCGGGTACCATAGTAGTAATCAATTTCCATTGGAAGAAGAACTTTTCCTGGCCAATTGACTATTTATTTGATTTAAATCCAATGTCTGCGCTTATGGAATGAAAAGTACATCATTCCCACGAGACATAAATTCTCTATAGCACTTGAGATATATCCGGATGAAAAATATTATCATCCCCCCCTGAAATGTAACATATATTCACTCTAAAGTACCTGAGTTTAATCTCACTTTTGTTACTAATAAGGCCAGACCACTTATTTAATATCCGAAGACTCAATGTCTAACAAATAGTGGTTTCCCTCCCACTAATTTAAGGAATATACACTAGTTGTTGAACTAATTCCTTATAATGTGACTATGAGGATTGGATCATCGAGTGCGGAAATGCTCAAAATTTGTTTTCAAGATAGAAGACGTCAAAAAAAATCTCTACATGTACCGAGAGATAATCACACCTTGTTAAATTCCAAAGAAACCCATGCAAATGGATATCATGTGGAACCACACAGTGATGAGAATGTAATTGATTGCATCTTTTATAGTCTCTGATATATTTGTAAGGAAATATATTTTAGAGAGCCTAATGAGTCAATTTAGTGAAATGTAAATCACTATAGTATTTGGATTATTGAATCCATATTGACTTTGACGATGAAATATTGGGAATTGACTCAGGCTTAGGGCATAACCATGAAGCAACTTTGGTTGTGACATGATGATCGTTTTGAAAGGACTCATACGAACATCACTTTATTTGAGTGAACAAAAACGGGAGAAAGATTGACAGAATGTGAAATGACGGCATATCTCTCAATAAGTGTTCTCTAAATAACTAGATGCACAACCCCCCTTCCCATTATGCTTTTAAATAAGAAAGCATATGCAAATGGTAAACAATCCGTATTACAAAGAAAACAAGGTGATATTTAGAAAAATATCCATACATAATGCGGACCATTAAAGTGACTTATGGCTCTGGTGGATGTTTTGACATTTTGGACTAGTTATAGTTTCCAAGAAATTTTCCGTTTGGAAAACTACTAGCACATATAATACATGCAAGGGCTCACCACCCCTTGTAAATGCTAGCACATATAATACAGATGATGTCTAAGGAATAGGTTATGCGTACCAACCTACCTTTTTTTCTTCTTTGGGGATATGCAATATTACACGCATCTTTACTTAATTCGTTTTAGAACTCAATATTAGTCAACCTTTTATGCGTACCAGTTGGTAATTGGATATAATCCTGACATTCGTGTTCTTACGCATTTTTGGTTGCACTATATATGTGCCATTACGACTCCACATCGTACTATGATGGGTCTTCAAAAATGTTATGTAGGTATGTTGTAAATGAGTTCGCAACAATTATCCGCATTTTAAACCTTTTGGCAGGATATCTCTTACCGCTAGATTTACGGGTTATCACTTTAATGAGACAGCCTTCCCGTCGTTAGGGGGAGATAATAAAAAGTATTTTCTAAAGGAACGACAGGAATTGTCGTGGTGTGTTCACACTATGTCTCATATTGAGTCATGTACTCCACAAATGTAAATGTGAAGTGACAAAGAATAATTGATTTTCAGAATGTACACTGATGTCGCTAAAGTGATGAGATCACACATACCAGCTGCAAACCTACCTGCGCACGGTTACGAATCCTCAATAAGGGATATACGCCATAGACTAAGGTGTTGCAACTACACTTAGTGGAAGTGTGGTTGAGGCCGTGGCTCCATAAAGGAAGTTGGAGAGACCAATTGGTTCGATTAATCCTCACCTAGAAAGGAAATAGGTGAGTAAGGCACAACTTATTTATATCATCAGAAATCATCTCATAAGATTGTCTCTGAATATGTCCATGAATCAAACTGGAGGACGCTCCGAAGTTTAATGATTCTAGAGAACAAGGACACCCCAAGTGGATTATGAGAATGCTCACGAGTCAATGGAAAGATCATGCGAGCATATTGATGATTAATTTCATATACACTTGCTTAAGAAAATAGAGCAAGATAAGATCGAACCAAGCTCATTGTTGCTTAATGTCAACGAAGAGCATATTTGGCCTATACAATCCAGGTAGAACTTGGTTCTTTGACAAATATACAGGTATTTGGTGTGGTAGTGCTAACCAACCAAGTGTAAATCCTATTGGACATACATGATTAATTTGTCACAAAGCATAATGAGAAGAAAGCAGTCTTAAAGGATAAAAAATCGCCTTGTGGCGCGAGGTTTCTCACAAATCCCTGGAATTGTTCTCTTGCAATGAACGTTATAGCGTTCTGCTACTTAGTTTGCTTGGTAATTTCAAAAGGACTTGAAATGCAGCATATGTATGTGGTTGTTACGTATCTCTGAAAGAATCAAGAGATAGCAGATAGTTACAAAAGTACTTGATAGACTTTTGTTTCCCAAATCAAGTGACTCTAAACCACAGAGTGCGTTTACAGTTAGATATAACACTCACTTATAGATTGAAGCAATCAGGCGGATGTGGTATACCCGTCTAAGTGACTATTTGATTTGGAGGGCATAGACAAGTAAGGTATTTTTACTTGCGTATTCACAAGAAAGTTCCTGATTTGGAATTGTAGCTATCTATATCGATGGTACAGACATGATGGGTACTCTTGATGTAATAAGAGACATTAAAAGCTATTTGAAATCCGAATTTGAGATAAAAATTCTGGGGAAAGCTCGACCGAATACTGAGCTTGTGGTATATTATTCCACCAGTTTGCATATGTCTAAAGTTGTCAGGAAATTTAACAAAGACATGCATCCTGATAGCACTCCCATGATTAATCGAGGTTCAAATGTAAGTAAGTGACCAATTCGTCTAAAGGAATATGACGAAGATGTGTTGGGAGATGAAATTCCCATATCTAAGTACAATAGACGCATTGTTGTACTTAGTATAATAAGGTACTCGATTAAATTTTAAATCCTCAGGGAACTTGTTTGCTAGATATAGCTCAGCGCCAACACAACGTCATTGGAATGGTATAGTGAATGTAATCATGTACTTAAAAGTAACCATTGACATAAATTTGTTTTATCCCTGCAAAGACATAAAAAGGAATGCTAATGAAAGTGCAATCCAAAAGTTGTTGATTATGAAGGAACAATAATCTCTTCTCTTACGAAAGTAATCAGGGGGAGATATGGTAGACTATTTTCTAAGTCATTACCAATATTAAGTTTCGAAAAATACATGATTAAAGGAACTGTCTGGAACAACTCTGAAAGTAATCAGGGGGAGATGCCGACATCAGGGGGAGGATCCAGGGATATGATGTCGACATATTTTACTTCGAAATTGAAGCTGTGTTGTACTCTTTTTCCCTTCGATCGAGAATAGTTTTTCCCAAAGGGTTTTGTCACTCGACAAGGATTTTAGTGAGACAACATCAAAAACATCATGCATGTTGAACGTTGAAGACATAAACACCGCGTTGATATTATTGAAAATATATGAATCAAAGAAATGAAACGCGATAGTCTGTTAAGCAACGTAACTTCCAGAATCAACAACAGGGTCTTATAAACATTCAAGTCACCAAAGTAAAGTGTGATAAACTCCTTTTGACTGCATTAGACTAATGAAAATTGTCTGACATTAGGAGGAGTATCTAATGGTGTGTTGAACTCTTTTCCTTCATCGAGGTTACTTTTTCCCACAGGGTTTTGTTACTCGGAAAGGTTTTTAACGAGACAACAACAAACACGGGAAGTAATTTCCCAGCTAAGGCTATTGTCTTTCCCACGAGGATTTTTTGCATTAGGAGTTGTGAAGCAACTAATCAACTTCAACGGAGCAAAGTGATCATCTGCAACAGATCACCTTTACTTGCATCTGTCACGTTGTACTCTTTTCCCTTCGTCAAGGTTTTATCCCACTGGCTTTTCCTTGTCAAGGTTTTAATGAGGCAACGTATACACATCCAACTATGCTCTAAGTTTAATTAATATTGTACTCTTTAGTTCAGGTTTTGTCCCTATGGGTTTTTCCCGACGAAGTTTTAACGAGGCAATTAACTTAGACTCGTCGATATTTGAAGATCGTATTTCATGTGATGAACTACATGTAAAGTACGAGACAACATGTGAAGAGTTGTACCAAGGTTTATCCCACTGGGTTTTTACTTGTCAAATTTTTAATGAGGCGATTGATTTCGGCACAAGCCATCAAGGAGAGGACGTCATTTGAAGAAATACATTCAAAGCACTATATGTGAAGCACTATGTATAAAGTTTTGTTATTGAACCGCACAAGGGGGAGTGTTACAGGGCCTACGGCCCATGGATGTGCGGTCCATCTAGTTACCCCTTTATATGTATATAATGTAACCTATGTAATAGAACTACTAATCTCTCTAATATGATGGTTCTCCTTCTTGTCTCTACATCTCCTTCCTTCACTTATAATTCTCCTCCATCAAGAAGGAAATAATTTTAACCAATTATATACCTACAAATAAGTAAAAGAATGATACAACATTTTATGGGTTGGAGATAAAATTTATTTTCTCCTAATATTTAGGATTTTATACCAAGAGGATGTCTTAAAAGTGATGCCACATACGAAAGATCCACATTCATCATTGGAGAAGCTCTTAGTCATTTGCTAACATTATAACACACACTAATTACAAAATGGTCCCAAAAATGTAGTTGCAGTTTGTGGGCTTTATGTCACGAAGAACCCCACAAGTTTGTGGGCTTTTTCGGCGTGTGTAGTAGCTAGCACCTCTCATCTGGAAAACAAACATAAGCAGCTAAAAAACTTGATCTTGATCTCTCCCTTACAAATTTCATCCATGTAAAAGAGGGGGTGAGGAGGGTTTATAGATAGTTATCAAAAACCGAAGGAAGGAAAAGACTCGTCATACCATCATCGGTGATAAATGGGTTCTTCAGTGAGAGTATTTGGATCAGTTCTTCACAAATTCTCCAATGGGGTTTCCTCAAAATGCCCTATCTCATCATTTTCTCTCCAAAGTAATCAACTTTTTTCTCATCTTCAATATCTATGTATGTTTTTCGAGTGGATTTTTGTTTGTTTGCAGAGGGTCTAACTGAGATTTGATTTAGTTTCTTTTCAGGAACGTGTTTATTGGGTAATTATTTAACTACTTCATCTTCTTCTTCTACATGGGTTTCTTCGTTTGAATTGAAGCCTAAACAACACTCTGCAAGAAAGATAATGACATTCTCTCCGGTCTGTATGGGCAGGCGTTCTAGCAAAATTGCTGGAAGAAAGGTATGTTTTTGCTTGAACCCCATAATTTATTTACTATATTGATTGCATTTCAATGACAAATTCATTAGATTTGTGAGCTTAATACTTAGATTGCTTTTGAATGTTCTAGTTTCAGTCAGTGACAACCAATTTTTAGTTTGAAAAGTAATGTAATTCCACTTTTTTGATAGATGAGAATTGAAATTTCGCTGAATTAGAATGGACTTGCATTTGTGGTTTTAAGAATGAACTGCATGTTGTTTCAGTAACTTACTTGGAATTTTGACTGTTATGAATGTATTTACTCATGAACCTTCTGCCACTTCAATTTCCAAATTGAGTAGGCTTGGCTGTAAGTTACTGGCTCACTAATGGACTGTTTAAGGAGTTCGGAGCAAGAAATAAAATATGAAAATGGAAACACCTTGCTTTGTCCTGGTATGGCTCCGCAGTCCACAGTATCTTAGTTTACCAGCAATTTAAGGAAAAGATAATTCTGTTGAACTTAGTTTCATCAAATGGCATGCATCTCAGAAATTCAGCCCGAGTTTCATTTGTTTAAGACAGTTCTATAATTAGCTTCCACTCATTCCATAAGCTGTTTCTATTTTACGTTTTCGATACTTCCTAGTCTCTTTATTTGTCTTTTAAATCATCTTATGTTTAGACACTTAAAAGTTAGTAACCTTACTAAAAGTTATAACTTATATATGCTTACGTGCAGAAACTAACTTTGGTCTTTTCTTAAGTCTATGAAACATGAACTAATAATAACTAACTTGTGCACTATCCTCTTCACTTTCAAGTCTTCTTTTTTAGGATGGAAATCGCAGGATGAAAATGAAAGTTCTCTCTCAAAATGAGCATTTGACTCATGTCTAGGTAACTAGAATCCTCAAATTTATCCAGCCTATCTGTATACAAAGGATGTACAATCAGAGGCTCTAGAAGATCAATCTAGGATTTTAAAGGAATATCTAATTATGCAGTTTTCCCCTACCAATGCCTCACATGTTTAAGTAGCATTCGTGTATGTCAAGTTCCACCAAGATCTGACAGAATGAGACTTTTAAGAGGGAGTTGATTGTTAGACCTTCTGCATAGCCAAAAGCTGTTCTTTTCCTATCTATAAGTTGGTTTGGTTTACAAAATCTGGAATAATCAAAATATTTCTGTGTTGTTCCTTATCTGCGAGCAGGGTGCTCAAGATGCTAAGAAAGCAAAGCGATATGGGAAGATTGGAAAAGAAATTGTATCAGCGTAAGTTTGTTTACCTTTTTTCAATTCAATTTTGGTTGGTATTAAGACTATACATTCCGAACCACATCAGGACTTCAACTGATAACTATGAATATGACTTTTGCTGAATTTATCAGTCATGATCTGATTTCTAATCTTTTCCGTATCTAAATGAACATATTTTAGGTGTATATTTGCCCCAGAATGAAGTCCTGCTTATCATTTTGTTGACATTGATATGTATTCGAATAATATTATTCACCCTATCTTACTGCTGTTAAACTTGAGTGCCTGTGGTGGTAATGATCATCTCTCTAGGAGTTGCATTGTATCTGATTGGGCCTGCTCTCAGTAAGCCTGAAGTCCAGTATATTTCATACGCAGGGCTTCGGTGTAAACTAGGAGATAGTGCCAGCCCGTTTCTTTATTTTGTAAAATCTGAACTGCCATAGATGCCTCTCCATTAGAGTGGTAAAGTGACCGGGTGTTGATTTCTACGACCCTAGTTTAAAGCTCGTCATCCCTCGTCACCTTATTTCCTACCAAATGATATCTGATGTGGCAGAGTTCTTTCTACTGTACTGTCTAATTTTATTACAACGACCCTTGGCATTTTGCACAATTTTATCTGTCTAATTTTCCCCTATTCACGATTAATGTTAGGTGATAATTATCTGATCCATCGATCACTTCTGAGATGAAATTGGAACTCAGACCGATGTATTGCATATAACTTCCTCGAATTCAAATGTTTACAGAGTGAAAAAAGGTGGTCCAAATCCTGTATCAAATACTCTTCTGGCTACCATACTGGAGAAAGCTAAGGAACTTGATGTACCAAAAGATATTTTAGAGCGCAACATTAAAAGGGCATCTGAGAAGGGACAAGAGGCTTACATAGAAAGATTATATGAGGTATCTGCCAATCTTGTATACAACATCCATTTTTGGTGCTTCTCTTTTTGGTTACCATCGGCCTGGGATCCCACTTGTCTTAATCGTTGATACCATATTATCTTTGATTTAGTACTTATGACGAATTTATATTTTTGGGGCTTCTCTTTTTGGTTACCATCAGCCTGGGATCCCACTTGTCTTTATAGTTGATGCTATAATACCTTTGATTTAGTACTTACGACGAATTTTATGGATTTTTCATTAATCAGGTATATGGTTATGGTGGAGTAGGAATGGTAGTTGAGGTCTTAACGGATAATGTAAACAGATCGGTGGCAGCTGTACGCACAGTGGTTAAGGATTGTGGTGGAAAGATGGCAGATTCAGGTTCAATCATGTTTAAATTTAGGCGTGCACGTGTTGCAAATGTAAAGGTTACAGATGCTGAAAAAGATCAAATCCTTACGGTTGCACTGGATTCCGGTGCTGAGGATGTTATCGAACCTACAGTCCATGAAGATGACTCAGACGATGATGACTCGGAAAGGTCGAAGTCTAGTATTCTTAACTTTTCCACTTGTGTTGTTTTATCCTTTCTTTGTGTACGAGAAACCTGGGAATTATAATGATATGATGAATCGTTTTCAATCTTTCTTGGAGCATATGTGACCGATTATATGTATTCCGCATTTGCATTGGATTTTCCCTAGTGAAGATTTTGCTTGATTAGAAACTTATGAATGTGGAGTTATTGATCAATTCTCAAAATCTGTTTTCATTGGGATTTATATGTCTTCACCCATACTGACATAACACAATCCACAACTATGCTATCCTGGTTGTTTTTGAAATGGTCAAGGTGTAGTTTAGATGGCTTAAATGTGTCAGTTAGCTTATTCATATGATAAATGGATTGTTCTTTGCTGGTTAAAGTTACTCTGAACCTATAAGGTTGCCAGTTCCAAAAAAAAATAGGGCTGCATTCAGAATGGGTTAGTTTGGAATAGAACAATGATTTTGCTATTCATAAGATGTGTTTTCACTGCAATCATTCTCTCCTGTAAGTGCTGCCTAGACACTTGACAGACTCCAATCCGTTCTATGTACACTTCTTGAGCACTGACACATTTATCATTTAATTTTCTATGTTGTTCTTTGCTCGTTAAAGTCAGTTTGAGCCTTGAAGGATCTCATTCTGGTTTGTTTTGCTCTCTAGGTACTATAAGATCATATGTCCAGCAGAGAACTATACAGATATAGTTTCTAAGCTTCGGGAGGAAGGAATAGTCTTCGAGTCAGAAAATGAGATGCTCCCTTTAACAACTATCGAGGTATGGAATTCATGGCATCTACCATTCTAGGAATTATGCTTGTTTTCATCACTTTGTTATCAGTATGCTACTATGCTTATAGTGTTCGTACTGCTTGGCTTTATTCCTAATTTCTGATCTTTATTAGTTCAACCTTTTAAATGTTTTCTCAGACTGATAAGTATATTTTTCAACTATGACAACTTGCACTTATTTGAAAAGGTGATCTGACGTTGCATCCTTATTATAATGATTTAGATTTCATTATTTAGATGATTCTAAGAGAAATTTGTTTTCTCAATTGTAGTACACCTATCATATATGTAGCTAAAAGCAGATGTTACTTCTAGTCCAATATGCCAGCCATGGCCGTATACCTTAAACTCATGTGCTTTATGACCGTTGGATGTTCTTGCGCAACACAAGTTTTCGTTCATGCTTTGTGATGTTGTGCAGCCACTAGTCAAATACAGAAGCTAGTGGTTGTGTTTGCATTTTCTCGACAAAGAGCAGAGAGAAAGTAAACAGAAAAAGTGAAAGCAAAATTATTATTTTTCTTTTTAAGAAAAAAGGGAAAAAACAAGAAAATTTGTATAACTTCGAGAAAATAGGACACTAGTTGTTATTCTTAGGGAGTTTTTACGTTATTCTGATTTCCATCTAATTGTGACTCTTGCCTATTACCTAACATCTCTCATGTGGCTATAAGATTCTTATAGAGAGTCTTTTACTATTCTAGCTAACATCATCTAGCATTTTACATAGTTTTGAAGAATGCATACAATGTTGCAGGTAGATGATGAAGCAATGGATTTGAACAAAGACCTTATGTCTAAATTACTTGAACTTGATGATGTTGATGCTGTTTATGCGGACCAACAGTGACCCTACCTTATTCTGTATACCTTTATTCATCACAAAATAACTCAGTTACCTGAGTCGGCAAAGCCTATACTTGTAAGAGTGAAGTATCATTTTTATCCCGGAACAAAAGATTTATTCTTTAGATTCAATGAGAGTGACATTCTTCTTTTCAGGTGCCAGAAGTTTAAGTTATTATTAGCTACTTTGCTGTTACGTATATCTGTGAATTTCGCCGTGCCCTAAAAGAGAATTTCTACTTCGTCTAGATTGCACTAAGTTTGCAGATGGGACACTGTTTATGCTTAATACACATTCCTTTTCGAAAGTCATAGAACATTTGGTTACAAGTATCAAATGTTTCAGCGTATTCCAATAATCTTACTTTTTTATGTTTTACATAGGCTCCAATGTCATACTATTTCTGTAGTGGATCAGTAACTGAATAATGAGAACCGTAAGCAATTTAAACTTGTAGTGTTCACTCTACTGCACTGTCCTCTATTCATGTTGATACTACTCTGCTAATGCAATGCTGGATTCAACTATCAGAGAATCGGAACCACTGGAGGAAGGTAAGGAAAAGAAGTGTTTGGTTAAAGGGAAAATGAGACACTAGTTTTCACGATTAAAGTTGTTATTCATGAGGGTTGTTGATTCTTTGTTTTCGTAGTGGAAAACACCGTTTGCGAATGGTGGCATTTGGGCTTTCATGTGATTGAAATTCTTCAGCAACAGCATTATCTTTTGCAAAAGCTAAAAAAAAGAAGGTTGTCTGTGATAAAATGGGTTGTTAGTGGTGGCATAGTTTTTAGGAGAAATGGAAGAGTAAAGATGTTGTCTGGGACTAATTGGCTTTATTGGCGGCTTATTATAAGTAGTTATACGTATTATTGATTTACCATTCTCTTCAAGTAATGCAATCATATTATGGGTTCACCATCAATCTATAATCAATATCTTCAAAAATATGATGATTATAAACCACCAGTGGTTGTTTTTTGTTCTTAGTGCTAATACACATCAATGAGTTGACAAGTGCGACACTTTACTTTTTCAGATGGATGACCAAACCAATCGCGCATTACTTGGTTGATGTACTAGAAACAATCATCCCCACCATCTTCTGACCTTGTTCTATTATTTTACATCCGGATCATGCATGTACCAAATTGCAAGTATACATTGTTGCACCTTCAATGGAGCTAAATTTGTACGGCAAGGACCGAGAAAATTGCGTTAAGAGACGAAAATACTTGGAGAATAATCGGTCATGTTGCATTGCATGGTAGGGAGGGAAAGAAGGGTCGAAATGAAAAAGCAAAGCTACATATGAATTCTATGCATGTAGGGTTTTGACTGTTTTGAGTATTGCAACTTTGCAAGTGAAATCATTTTCAGTCCATCTTTTTTTCTTTGGTTTTGAGTTCACCACCATCGTACTGCACCACTATCTTTTTCTTTTCTTTTTTTCTCTGGCAAGAAAGAAATCAAACTATTATTCTTTGTTTTTATCTTTTTTTGATTGTGTTTTTGTAGGGTAACATTTTTAAACTTTTTATCTTATCATGGGTGTTCCTTAGTTTGTCACACTCATATCGTACTAGATGTACGCGTTTTTCCCATGAATGATTTCCAGGACAACAGTCAGGAGCGGAGCTAGGATTTTAAAATAAAGAGGGCAAAAGAAGTAAACTTCCTTCTTAGGCTTTCTAAGTAGCGTACCTCCCCTCAGGGACGGCCCCAAGAATATTTCATGGGTAGGGCTATTTTACGAAGTCAGTGTATGGCGGCCGAAGGGCGCCGATTTTTTTTTGCAATTTGTCTATGAGAATGAACAAAATATATATAGATACAGTTACAGAATGGTCGCCCAACTTGTAAAAGAATATCAACTAGAAGTTTGAGTTTGCCCGTTGGATTGAACTTAATATCCTTATAAGGTTCTAACACAAGCTTTGATCTTTTTCCTGAAGTAATGAAAACGCAGCTATACTATTGAAAAGAAGTATTTTCTAAATGAGCTCCAATAAGTACCCCAACATCAAAATGAGAAGAGAGGATGAGTACAATTTAGAGTCACGCTAAACACACACCACCCTGAGAATGGCCAAGACTGGCGATGACTGATGGTGGGAAGCAAACTAAAAGAAAACTAAAATTTTCATGGTCCATGAGAACAACAATCAACAAACAACTACTAGGAATCACATGAACCGAACTAATGTATGACAGCCATGGAAAAGATCAAATGATTTTTCCATCCAGCTGAATTGAATCCCATCCAGCCACTGAAAAGATGAAATGATTGAATCCCATCCAGTTGAATTGAATTTTGCCAACTTGCAATCTACTCTGTTACTAGTTAAAGGACTTGCTAATGGGCTAAACTTATTAAGCTACTGGGCTAAGCTAAAAATCAGCTGAATATGTGTTTTTAAAATTTGTGAAAACTACTACACACTCATTTTTAAGATTTCCTACACTGTGAAACCCACAGGCGGAAAACTTCACGGGCGCACCCAATTTTTCCTCAAAAATTACTCGCTCGCCCATATTTTCTAAAATTATACTTTCGTTCATATTTTGTCTTCGTTTCCTTTGTTTTCTTAGTCGGAGGAGCTTTACGAACTAAAATTTTCTCTAGGTTTCACTATGATTTTTCTGCGGTGTTGGAAGATGAGATTATGTTGCTGTGTTGTTTGATTTTGAAGACATGGGTTTAGAGAAGATTCGCAGATGGATGAGTTGCTGCTATGAAGAAGGTTATGTGGATTGTATGGAAGATTCGAGGTATGGCGGATGGCAGAGAAGATGAAGATCGAGAGATTGATGGGGTTCTTGATGATTATTGAAGATGTTATCAGGTTGACAGAGAATAAAAACGGTTGCTGCTGGTGATTTGAGAAACTGAGAAGGAATAGAGGATGGGTCTGAGACATATATTGGGGGTTTCTGGTTGTAAACTGCTGATGGAATTAAGGAATTGACGAAATTGAAATCAAGATGAAGATGGTTGTGTTATATGAAGAACAAGGCAGTAAGGGTTGTTCATAACAATTTGAATCTGTTGCTGCTATCAACAGTGAGAACGAAAAGATTAAGCAGTTGTGGGTTTGAATATGAGAGATGGGTTTGCCAGTCTTGGGTTCATTCAATACCAGATGTAATTGAAGTTGAGTGTTGTTTGAATTAGGTTAGGGTTCGTCTACAAATCAGAGAAGGATGAAATTGAAGAATTGTATCTAGAGTTTCGAATAAAATGGGGGTTTTCATGTTGATCAATGAATTCTATTTGGTACAGAGAAGATGTTGCAGGTGGTAGTGGCTCTAGAGATTAGAGCTGGTAGTTGTGATGTGCAGCCACATATGGAGTATGAGTTATGAAATGCAGATGGTCATGATGGTGTTGTTTGTGTTGTTTATGTTGGAAGAAAGGTTGAAGCTACAGAACAAGGATTGTAATGGCATTACAGATGTTGCAGGATCGGGATTGGCAGGATGGTTTGATATGGCTTGAACTGAAAAAGTAGATGCATGTTAGGGCAGGAGATTGTAAGTGCAGTTCAAGGAGGAGATGTCCGAAATAGAGGAAACTCTGCTAAAATCGTCTCTCTGACGAGTTGACTCGTACCCGCCGATGTCCGAGTGCAGGAGATTATGGAGAATTATTGGCTCGAGTTGATAAGAACTTCATGTGGTATTTGGCTTGAATCTGTTGCTGACGAGAATGTTGCAGTCGAAGTTAGCCGTTAACTGGCTAATTGTATACAGATTTTGAGGGTTCTTGTATAGTTAGAGATTAGGTTTTTATGGCATTTCTCGATTTAATATATATACAACAACACATCAATGGTATTCGCTGGTAGCGAAGCTACTGATGTATTGGTGTTGTTCATAATGGTTGAATAATCCGTTATGCATCTACGAAAATGGTTGCATAACCTGTTATGCATCTACAAAATTTGTTGCATAACTTGTTATGCAGTCCCGAAAATGGTTGCATAACACGTTATGCAACTATTATCTTAGGTGCATGACAAGTTATGCACCGTTTTGTTTTTTGCATAACACGTTATGCAGCTACTTTTTTGTTAGTATTGAAACCAACAAAAAATAAGGCTGCATAACACGTTATGCACCTACAATAATATCTGCATAACATGTTATGCAGCCGAGAAAATGGATGCATAAAGCATTATGCAACCATATTTTTGTAAGCACTGAATTAAAAAATTTTGATGCATAATCTTTTATGCATCAAATGACATGGATGCATAACATGTTATGCATAAATTAATAGATGCGTGAACCAAAATATGGTTGCATAATGTTTTATGCATCTTTTGTTGTGTCTGCATAATGTGTTATGCATCGTTTTTTGTGGCTGCATAATGGTTATGTACCAAATTTTGGAAAATTTTGCTTAAAAGAACAATCGCCTCTGATTTTTTCGCAAAAAACTTAAATTTGGTATTGTTGTTTGTGCACGTTGTGTAGCTCTCTTGAAAAGCTTTCCAACGATATAAAATTTGTAAAATTCCAAGGCGCGGTTTTTTAGATATGTTATATCCAAGTTGAGTTACCAATTATACCCCTGAAAAATTAGGATTATGCAGACATTTTTCGAAATTTCATATAATTATGGGTTTCACAGAATCTAAAATTAATTGTGGGCCTGACAATGAGAATTTTTTTTTTTTTTGGCCTGCGCCTAATTTTTCCTTAAAATTTTCTAGCCATATTAAGGGACGGGCTATAGCCTCCTTTAGCCCCTTGCTAGGCCCGTCCCTGCCTCCCCTAAGCTGCTCTTGTTGTTGTTTGGACAAAGAGTGAAACGCCTGCCCACTGGAACATCTTGGCTCCAGTGGTTAAATATTAGAGTCACTGGCCACCGAGAAGTATTCTTAGCTCCTGTCAAACCCTTTTGTTATGTTGTGCAGCATTAAGTTGGTTATGAAAGTTTTGTCCCGGCCAGTACGGCCTGTCTCTACAGACAGAAGTTGGATTTCTCCGGTGGGTTAATCATTTTTTTAAATACATATTTACAAACATGATCATTATGATTGTGATGTAAATTCATCTTTACATACATGATTATCGTGATTGTGATCGATTAAAACGTCGCCACACGCTAAATCTGAGGTTGTCAAGAACCTTTCTAGAATGATCTACGACACCACTATGGGTGAAATGAGCAAAAGGTAGGTGTTGCAGTCATCAATGAATAGTCCTCGGAAGGACATTGCATTCATATCCTTTCCTTGTCCAGATTGCGACTGGGTAACTTTCATTGATCAAAAAGAAGAGCACCAAAATTATTTCAAGGCAGATCACGACCTTACTAAACCTACGGACCAAATGCCACTGTTCATACTTCATTTAGGGATTATTATCTCTAGTCAGGACCTTACTAGTTACTACTACTCATATATATATAGGGACCAAAATTTTGAACGATGGACCATGCATGGTTGATGGCTACGTTTACTACGTAAACGGTTGTACTACGTAACACTTACTACTCCGAGACCCAAAGATTTTCAGGTATGATAAAGTATCATACAAGTGGCCATTAACTTCCCATTCCAATTAATCATCAAAAGCAAAAGAAGTAAAAGCACTGTAGTAAATGTGGTCATAATTAACCATGTCAGACGAAAGAAACAGACTGAAGACATTTGAAACAACTCTTCTGGAGAGATCGTGAAGCGGAAGATCACAAAAACACAAACATTATTTTGGATAATAAGGGTGGTTTTTGCCTACCTACTTTAATTTCGCAGTAGAAATAGAGTTGTTTCGGTGATGTTTGTTTGTTCAGTTGTTGTTTCATATTTTCCAATGGGTGGTTGTCCTGCTGTTAGATCATAAAATGTTCGAGAAAGTTTACTGACTACCTAATTTAAACGTGGTTATACTACTACTATTAGGCATTCTGACTGAGGATTAATGTCCCCTTTTAACTAATTGAAGTTCAAATGATTTTAGAAGAGGAGTGGAACAGAAAGCTCAACTAATTTTGTAAAGATTAGAGAGATTGGAAAGAAATGACTCGTGAAAAGATTGCCATAACCACCTGCGGGAATCTCATATTTCCATCGGTCTGGTAAGGGCGCTTGTTCCAAGTATTCACTGGGTCTGAAACGAATATGTTTCTCAGGAATCGTACTTAACATGTTTAAAGAATATTTGTATTCATCCTTTTGGAAGATACTCAGATGCCGTACGTATAAGGAAATACACGACATATAGACAAATATATGGGTCTTTGTATAGCATCTTATTTTAGGTGTTACTATGATCTCATTTGAAAATGATATACAACCCACACATAGACGTATCCACACACTTGAGCAGATTTTAATGTGCATTATGACGAGGTCATTTTCCAAAACCAAAATATCAATTCCTAGGGTCCGAAATTGTGATACGTAGTAGTTACGTACTGTGTTGAGTATTATGTTTGCGGTTCATTCGGAGACAGCATAACGTAACAGTAGTAAAATACCGCAACCTGTCTTGGAATGAAGGCAGTCATTGTATAGCAGCACAGTGAACTGATTAATTGAACTGGATTCCTGGTCGACATCAACAACAAAATTTAAGCTGATTTGGTTTTCTTTAATCAGTTAATAGGAAAGATTATTTGAAAAAGGCATACTTAACTAAGGGCATCAAAAAAAAAAAAAAAAAAACTAATCCAATAATAACAACAGATACAGAAAATTAAACCGAATGAAATTCAGTCACCCAAAGGATAGTTTAAAAAAAAGAGAGCAAGAACCTAAAAATAAACATTCCAAAGGCAATTCAATGTGAATTTTTATAGAGATTCATGACCCGTAATGATGTCACCGTGTTGTTGTTAATCCTAGCATTTTTAATTGTTAATTATAGCATTTTAGTATTTGACTCAATCCAAAAAATATTTATATTCCTTTATTTCCAAATACACTACCATATATCGACTTCGTAAATATCAATATTAAAGCCCGATATCTAAAGTGTATTGAATACCTCTCACGTTTTTATTAGAATCCTTGAAGTTATGTGTTTGTCCTTTTGCGTGTTGGCAACTCGGCCGTCTGATATTTACTGAGTTATTCGGATAACTTGACCAAGTCAAGTCGATTTTCGATGTCTGAGAATAAATAAATAAAGATCTTACTCAACTTATCCAAATAACTCGGTAAAAATTGTACAAGACGGGTATTGTTATTCGAATAAGGATGTATAATTAGAGTGCTCGACTTATTTGGAGTCACCAGACATCTGATATTACTTAATCGGTTTTTGGGTTCATGTGCAAGTTTTTGATTACAAATTTTTTTGGGTTACTTGGTAGATTTTGCGCCAATATGTAAATATGATTTATGTGGTTTTATATATGAAAATGGGTTTAATACAACATGTTTCAGGAGGTAGTATAATTTTTTTATTTTTTTTGGGTATTGTTAAAGTATCGCTTGGTCAAATTCACCAATTTTGGTATACCAAATTGTTGTCAAATTTAGATGATCAAACTACATCTTGATTTATAGTCAACTAAGGTCAGTCTCGAACTAGGAATAGAGCATGGTAGTTGAGTGTTAGAATTCACCAGTCGATCTTGAAGATTGAAAATTGAAGAACAACGGAGACATCTATGGGAACTTCATCAACCAAGGTATGTGAAGACTGACAATCCTATTTAATCATATTATCTACCATTCTATCTACTGAGACATTATCGTATGACTTAGTATTATCATGAATATTGCAAAGAAGAAATCTCGAGTTCAAGATAGTACTTGATAAAACATGAATCATAGATTCAAGCGATGGAGAACTTATCGCATTAATAGGTTGAGAGAAATGTTTTGTTCGACATATCGTAATTGAGTATTAAGTTCATACGAGTCATCAAGTTAGCTTTTTATGTTCACGAACTGATTTGGTCAATATACGAACTTGGAACTCATAAATAATAAGATTTGGTGAATTATTCTCTAATTAACTCGCATACGTGAACTGATTTGGCCAGTTCACGAATTAGTTGATTTTTAGACGTTTCTAGTCACTTTTAAGAGGTTCTTGGGCACTTTTTGTAATTTGAGTACAAAAACTGATTTGGACATTTCCCGAAATTACGAATACAAAAGGTTCTTGAGCTCTGAGACAACAAAATGTTTTGCACAGTTTACAAACTGTTTTGGTCTTGAGAGTTATTGAACTTCAAGAATGCTTGATGGTTCGTGAATGACTTAACCGTTGTTCTTGGGCTAACCACTTGGTGCTCAAAGCTTATTTCGACAAATATGCGGTTGCACATTCTTCTTTTAATTGAAGGCAAACTTCTCACATGTTTGCATGATCAATCTATATTAAGAAGCCCATCTTGGTATAAAAGTAATTCATAAACATGAAAACTAGTTTACGAACTTAGCTTTAATTGTAAGCTACCTAGCCTTGTCCACCATTATAAATAGAGGACTCTTTGCACAATAGTATCTCAATTCTAACACTTTTGCTTCATAGTTGCGTCTAGAGTCGTCCTCTAAAGACCTAGATTTCTTTGTTAAACTGTATTAGATTACGACTTTTAAAGTCTTCACTAAGGGATTCGTAAAGCCCGATCTATCGTTTTCCTAATATTTCTTGATATTCAGAATCTTATCTTGATCATCGTAATTTTTATCTATTATAAAGGTCCGTCTCTTCTGCTATACAACCATTTAAGAAATATCGATCAGGTAATAAGATTTGTAGAAATTACAAAGTTCTTTTCGTCCCATACTTTGTAATTCCATAAGTATCGTATTTGTTAGATTGATCTTGTGAGGTAGAATCGATCATGCATCTCATAACCTTTTGAAGAGACTAATCCATCATAAGTGTTGAGGCTTGCTTGATATCTTCTTTACCTTGAAGCTCCGTCATAAGCAAACAAATTTCCATTATCTTGATTGCATATATTTCTGAAGGAAATCAATAAGTTATCTGTTAGAGCTGCAGATTTGTTAAAAGTATTCCCTTAGGCTGAAGAAACTCACAGAGATGTAAAGGACGTCATCTAGAGGAACCAAGTGCATAGTGTCTTATGAGATCCAAGAGACATAAGGAGTATGACCGAAGGTAAGTTGCTTGGAGGGTCGATTAGGTCTCAACTGAATTCCAATCCAAAGTATGAAAGTAAGCTAGTGTTTGTAGCGTCTTAATACAGAAACAACGTTCAAAAATGGACTAGGTCCTACTTTCTTTTCTATTTTTTTGCACGTTACAGTTTTTCTCGTTAACAAAATTTCTGGCGTCTTGTGCAATTTCTTTTCCGCATTATATTATTTGACTTTATAATAGAAATACCACAAGTAATATGTTTAACAACCTACACATTTTTTAAGCTCAAATTGTACACAAACTACAAGACTTGATCTTGTGAATTCGTGTCTTGAAATATAAATTACAAGACTTACTCTTGTTGGAATTCAGTTCGTGTACATAATAGGGAATGTAATAAAAGTTACATTTATTTTATTGTTGTTGATAAGGATTCCAATTCAAGTAATCCTCATATATAATATGTGCCAAAAATGTTTGAGATACCTTCAAGATGTCCATAATTTTGACGGGTAGGAGTAAAAGGTTTAGGGGTTACACAACAAAATAAGCTTGACCAGTAGAAGCAGACAGGTAGAGGTGATTGCATAACATGAGCGGTATGATCCGATAGTTGGAAGGTTGTTGGTTGTTGTGAGCCTGCTTTAAATATAGATTGTAACTCCAATCCTTGTTGTGTGCCATGCACCATTTCTTGTGATTCACTATGACTTCCAATACAAGTGTCATGGCTTGAAATCATTCAAAATATCATGGTCTCCATTCAGAACTTATTTTCCTGCTCCAGATATATAACCTGCATTTGTTGATTTAGAATGTACAAGTAGTTAACCCCTTCAATTCTTTTTTCAGTGGTGTTTACATCCCAGTTGGATTAGTACGATTGAGGCCTTGTACAATGACTGAGTCATTTTAAGCTCTTCCGGGAAGTTATATATAGTTGGTAACTCTGAAACCATTGGTGAAATATTTGACGAATACGTTGAAGAACCTCCATTTGCGGATACCTATATGTGCAAAGTTCTTATGGATAAATATGGTAGGAAAGATATTCATATTATGACATAAATTAGCTAATAGAGGCTAATCAAACATATGCATCCACATATTCTCAACACCATCTACCAGATGTAAAATTTTCTTGAACCATACAAGGTACCCGTATTCATCAACATCATGTTTGCAATTTAATTGATATTCCTACCGCTTTTATCCTCAAACATTTCAAAATATGTTGAGAGACGTAACCATGGGTTAGGGGATCAATATCTATTGCTCTTATGTAGAATAACTAGTAAAAAAATCTTCCCCATAAATAATACTGATAAACTTTCTGAGACAACGAAATCAATAGAAGTACCCTTGGGAGTGAGTACTCCAAAACTTCTTTGACATCATCATCATTATGCTCAGGATGAGTATCATATGGATAAACAAAAAGATTCCCCATTTTTCTTCTCATTTGATGTTGGTGTTGTAGAAAAGCATATATAGTTTCATCGTCACACTGTTCCATTGTTCTAGTGATACTTTTCTATGATAGGAACTCTTCTTGAGTTTTCCATAAGAAGTGATGAACAAACACGGAAGTAGGTATACCACTAATATTGCTGAAATTAATTTGAATGATCATATTAAAAAATATATATATATACCCACTAGAGATCGTTTAATTGCGATATATACCTCTATGATGCTAACAGACACAGGTTAAAATAAAAATAACGAGCGTTATATGTACTGGTTTCCCTCTCATTGTGGTTAACATTTTGAATGAAGACAAATAGACTTAATAAAAAAAAACATATAGACTTGTCTCCATTTTTCGACATGTATAAAATTCATGTTTTATTTATTCATCCTTAATAAAGTTACTTTATATTTCTCGAAGGAACATTATAGTTTTATATTAAACGAGTTTTTAATACATGAGATAGACAACCACAATTAAGTTAATACCGATACACATTGTAAATAGTTTTAACAATATCGATATCTAATATTTGATTGATTTTTGCCATGATTTTGTTTTGAAAATATATTGTAATATTTATATAATTATACATATGCTATTCATTTTGAAAATAAATATGTTATGCATATTTATTTCTCTTCTTCTTCTCAATTGCATCTTTGCCAAGCTCCTCAAATCTTATGTTTTGAACTTTTGTGAATTACGGACCACCAATATCTATAATACAAAAATGTCTTATTGTAAAGTCAATTTTTTTTTATATACAAGTTATCTTCGATCTTTAAACTTGCTCTCCTAAGATACGAAGGATATTCAGCTAAATAAGTGCACGTTTAAAACTTTAGATTAGCCTTCCAACAATCCTTAAAATATTCATTGATAAGTCTTGTTATATGAAAAACAGTGAACGAACTTCCGATACATCAGAATCTCCAAAAGCACCTTCATTTAGAAAACTTGAATTCAACATACTTGTTATCACAAGTTTGTGAATTTATTCAACCATACCCTTTTTCTTAAGCTCAATAATTTCACATTTGTGTCCTTCGATTGTATTTAGGGGATCACAACCTGTTTCTTCATTTCTTTCCTGACGTATCTAGTGGATGATAATAAGAATCAGTCGTATCTATGTTGGTGGTGTTTAGGCATGGTGGTGATGTGCTTATTCTGCTATGAAAGTAATTTACCCTATTATTTTTTGTGTTGGTAAACCTTTTGAATGTAAAACTAGGGTCAACAAAATAGGGTCTAACACAGTCCAACTAGTTTGTTTGTTTTTGCTTGATAAAGCACCAGTACTGGTGATCCTAAACTAGATAACATATCCCAACATCCAAACACACACATATGCATTTAGATTTGTGCCACAAAATTAAGGTAGTGATGATAATATTCAAGGATGTTGTTATCATCTTCAAACCATATCATCAGAACCAGTTCAAAAACAATGGAAATTCAACTCTGTTTATCATCAACCTTTGTTGTTCAACATCATAGAATCTTGAAAATAAACCCCTTTTGTTCATTTCCTATCAATCCACTTGTGGTTGTAAGAGATTTTTCTTCTAAAAATCCAAGATAATCATCCAAAGTAGCTTTTATTTTCACTTTATAAGTTGTTTGATTAAGGAGCTGGGAAAATTGGATTGTGAGTATTGTTCAGGCGGTTGAACTGAGTCAAATTTATTTTTGAGTTAGTTTGCTTCTGTTGATTTGGTAGATGATATCTGTTGATATTTATGTTTTAGAAAATATCGAAGAAACCATAGAAATTGGAACCAGGATTTGTTACCATTATCTTTGTTATTCTCTGATGAATCAATGATTCTATTAGTATGTTATTTCTTGATTGAGTAGTATTTACAGGTGGATATTGATAACTAATTTATTTTTATTAGTAGTATTTCTTGATTGAGTAGTATGTTATTTCTTTGGATCTTTTATTTTCCCTTTCATGATACAATTTCTTTGTCGCCCAATCTTGAAATATATTAATTAGCAATGCACTTTAATTAGTTATCAATGCACTTTAATGCTTGACATCGCTAATTCCCGGTGCTTACTAGATTGTTCCGTGATGCTTCTCATAAAAGGAAATAAGCTACCCATGTGTAATAAAATATATAATCCAACTGTTCTTGGAATGGATGATGACAAGCCGCACAAATATGGTTTACTAAGGCGCAATGAAAACTAAAGTTAACTTGTTTTATGTTGTATGACAATACGGAAGCATAACTGATTTATTTTTTCTTCACTAGCAAGACACAATAGGCGACTTAAAGTATAGATAACGAGGGTTATGTGTACTGGTTTACCTCTCGTTGTGGGTAACTTTTCAAATGAAGACAAATATAATGCAATAACATTCATACTTTCAACAATGGTTGACTCAAATCGAAAAAAAGAATTGGATTCTCCTAATTTCTTGATATGTATAAAAATGCATATTTATTTATTTACCTTTAATACATTTACTTTATATCAATATTTGACATTTTCTCCAAAAAAAACACTAGATTTTTATATTGAATGAGTTCTAAATACACTAACTAGAGTTCTGCTAAAATAATAGACTCCCAATCACAATCAAAGTAGTCTAGCTAAACCGGTCTCCAAGGACGAGTTTCAAGCGATTTAGTAACTACATTTGTTAAATGGGCAATTCCGAGTTCGAGTGAATCGACCAATTTGTCCGATTTTAGGAGATTCCAAGCCGATTTTTTTTATTTACTTTTCATGTTATGTTGAACTTATATATAGTTTTAATTGTGTTGGTATTGCTTAATCAATACAAAACAAAATATGGTAATTTTGATTTTATTAGTTAGGTATAAGTTATGTTAGTAGCAATTAATATATATGATCAACGAGACTCTAACCCTATAATAAACTTATCCTAGTATTAGTCCGAGATTAGGTGAGTTTCAAGTTTGAACTCATTACTCCAAGCTCCCCAACCTAATAGGACCTTGGAGCGAGTTAAACAACTTTGATCATGCACAATATGTGGCCATGTGCATTTCTTGTAACTTCCTGAGCTAACCGATCTTTGAAACACTGCTTGCGTTAGAAAAAAATAATTGGTTGTGTATCTATAACACAGTCATTCTTTAGAGTTCATCTTCTTTATTTGGATATGTTGACCCTGCTTAAAGTTTAAAAAATCCTTCAACCTTGAATATCGTAATGCACTAGAGTGTAACCATTATAGTTGTCTGTCATTAAGTATGTTGCCATACATATTGAAAGAGCCATCATCCATTTTCCATTTGACAAACCTTTCTCATTGGTTGAATAGAGGTACTTCTGTCACACCACTTACTATTCCAAAAATGACAAAGAAACCATAAGGCTTAGTTTGGTATTGCTGCAGCTTTTGTAAAAGCACTTTTCTGTTGTGTTGTGCTGTTAGACGTTTGGTAAAAAATTAATTAAAGTTAAAGCTAATTAAAAAAGCAACCAAAGTGTGTTTGGTAAAATATGAGATTCAACCATTGTTGTTGTAGCAAATGACTAAAACAGACATATCTCTGAAAATAGTTTTACTCAATTTTATTGGGGTTAAAAATAATTAATTTTTACTATTAAATATAAATATATATAATATTAAATTTACTAATTGTCACTATTATTATGATTGTTAATTTTTTTTTACTTAGCCACTTTTTAATATATATATATTTTAAACAAAAAATCAAACTAAAATAAAGTAACTATTTGATATTTTGGACTGGGCTAATAATAATAAAGTTATACATTTTACAAGAAACTAGTTGGGAGCCTAGCAACAAGCTGTGTTCCAACGCCTTTTTGAATAGCTAAACATATTCTAACAAAAATAAAATTGCCAACATGAATATTAGCATCATGTCTAACTATGTAGTTCTTCAATCTATGCAAAAACTCAACAGACTCAAAACCAAGTTCGCCTAAAGTAGTAAAAGTTGGGGTGTCAAAATTAAAACCATTAGCTTTACAAACATCAAGGTACTTAATCCGCTTACGCTCAATAGCCTTAGCCAAAGCAAGGCCAGGAGTAAAAGCCTGCACACCACCCCCATCAAACGGAGAAACCCCAGTCACATCAAAGCAAGTATCGTGACCATCTTCCCAATTGTAAACTAAAATGTCCGCCGGCCTAGAATCACCACCATCTTGAGAAAGGAACCCCAAGGAAGCTTCAACCTTGGACTGCACACCATCTCGGAAACAAATATCCACAAACGTATCTCGGACAACATCATGTCGAAACTTAATACCGATCTCACTGGCACAATAAAGAGCATGGTCACCATATACGTCCATATCTCTATTACAGTAGAAACAAGTACTATTCATAGCAAATAATGGGATACCAAGTCTATAGCTAAGCACTGCACAAAACTGTCGCGATCCAATCTTCTGTCCAAGCCCGTCAGCGGGAATTGCAAGGAGGTAATCATGTGCATGTTGAGTTCTATTACATTTCCATAGAGCCAAATCTCGCTTGGACATGTTATAAAGGGAGGGCATTTCCTTAGTCACAATTGCAAAATACTGAACTGCCAATACATGCATAGGGTGGGGGGCAGTAATGAGATTACAAAGTTGAGACGAATCAATACCACAAACCTGGATAAAACTATCAAAAGCATCTTGATATACTGGGCCTTTAACCTGAATACCTGAACAGTGAAGAATAGACTCATGTTGTTGTAAAGTCTGGGAACAAGATGCCAAATAACAATATTGCATAGTATCTATCATAGAATAAATTCCCAGTCCACCATCTCTAATGGGCAAAGAAACTAACCTCTGATGCAGCAAACCAAACCCTGGTCCATCACCAGTTACCAAATTCCTCATATAGGTGGAAAGATAAGAATCAAAAGTAACTTGTGCAGCTTTCATATAGTTAGGCGCAATTGTACGCAGGGTAAAATACAGTTTAGAGATACCTGCATAATATCGAAGCAAAAGTAGTTTACTTTGAGGGTCTAATCTACGAATTGCATCCATTAACTGAGTAGTCTTGTGTACTCTGTCTAGAACAAGTTGACTGCAAAAAGAAGTGTCCAAACTCACAGGACCACCAAGAAGTTTAACACCTATTGACGGCCTACCTATATCAGCTGGGAAAACACAGACTTGAGTACTCCTCACATCAAAAGAAGACCAAAAAAGTTCAGTTTTCTGAATGTTTAGGTCAAGCCCTACATCAGCACCTTCACTCTTGATAATGTGAAAGGCCTTAGATACCATCATTGTATCTCCTATGATGGTACCATCATCTAAGTACCAAGCCTGCAGGTCAAGATTGCATTGCTGAGAGATTTTCAAAACAATGGGATGCAACGTCAAAGAGAAAATGAGGGGACCCAACGGATCTCCTTGCTGTACACCCTACGCAGAAGACAAAGTAGAAGTGCCATAATACAACCTAGCAGGGGAAGCATAACAAAATTCAACCCATCTAGATATGCTATGGCACTTATTTGTTACAGCACATAACATAGTTGTTCGATCAACTAGATTAAAAGCATTCCTAAAGTCAACTAAGAACATGGACATGGAATTCATATTACTTTTCTCAGTCAAGATACGATTGACAGAATGTAAAATAGCTTCCCCTCCGCATGGTACCCCAACACCGAACTGAAAATCACTTAAATAAACAGCCATGTCTTTACTTACAGATAAAGCCGCAACCTTAGATACTAAACGTCTCCAAATAGTACCAACAGCTATAGGCCTAATCCCACCACCAGGTTTAAGCAATGGGGTAAGAGGGGCACTGGCAAAGAACATTCCAAGCTGAGGAGGGCAATTACCAGCTAAAAGCAGATTAACAATTGCAGTAACAGAAGCTAAAAGATCATCAGCAACAGCTGCGGCAGACCCACTAAGCGCATCAAGGAAATGTTGAGCATGGAGTCCATCTCTGCCACATGAAGTACCCTTGGGAAAACTTCTAATCCTGCTAAGAACAACGTCTTCGCTAACATGTGCTGCAACAACCTCATTAGAAACAGTAGGTAGAGTAGGCAGTGGTGCATAAGGATGTTTGAGCTGCAAATCTGCCAAAGTACTATCAGAAAAGGGAGCTACACCATTGGAAGTAAGAATCCTGATAGCAGCATTATAAGAACCCTGACTTAACATCCTTTTACAAAGTCTAAGATTAATGTCTACCTGATTGTCTTTGGGGGTTAAAACCCTATGTTTAGTAGAGGAATCATGCTCTGCCAAAAGATCCAAAATCAAGGAAGAACAACCATCAGTATCACGCCATTTAGCTAAGGCCTGATTTATAGAAAGCAATTTGTAATCTCTTACGCATACCCGACCTCTCTTCAACCTTACATTTAGGAGTGCAATTCCTCAAAATACAAATGGTAAAAAGCAATAATTTAATCCAGCAAGAAATATCTTTAGGATTAAGAATAACATTGTCCATTGTTTGTCTGAAAGCCCTAGAGAAACTTATTCTACACTTGATGGGTATGTGTCTAATGTGTCCATTGTTTAATATTTGTGTTTATTTTTTATTATTTATTATTGAAAAATTAAATGAAATGGTATATAAAATATTTTGAAAATAAAAAGTAATAATATTTAAAGAAAAAAATATAAGAAATAAAAAATCAATTGTATTTAAATTTGAGGGTAACTTTTGTCACTTATAAAATTCAATAGGGATAAAAAAAAAGATAAATCAAGCATTAAATTTAGGTGAGACCAAAGCTTATGCTTTTGTAGCTTTTAAAAGCTCCTCCACCCCAGCTTTTAAAAGTTGAGGAATTTTGGAAGTGCTTTGGATGAAAAGCGCTTTTTTTTTTACCAAACACTAATTTCAAAAATTATTGACATATATAGGTTTTGAAAGTTCTTTTGTAAAAAAAAAAAGCATTACCAAACCCAGCCTTAAAGCAATTATATCATTACGTGAATTTAAAATGAAATATTTTTATTAACTTACGATCTCGATATTTATGAAATTGAACGTGCGTGTGGTAGCTCACCATATTTCCGTTAATATTTGAAGAATTTGATCGTTATGCTCAATATAGTTAATATCGGCCGTATCGGGGTATGTCGCTTACCGGTCTTTAACTGAGACGATGCGCAAAATATCGGCGATAGACGAATATTCCTATTATCTCGGCCATATCGGTTGTATCAGACTGATATATAGGTCGTCGTATCAACATAGACAATCGATAAGGATATAAATGTATTTATAACAATCATTTTTTTGTCCTTATTTTGATTTTTTTTTCCCACACAAATTTTATATTTAGGGATGTTAAATTATCAAGTGAAACTAGTTTAATTGATATTTTTATTACATAAAATACCCTATAGTAAAGCTTCTGAGTAGCACTAGGTACAACTACTTGTAAATTTTAAAATTATAAGGTTAATTGTCTATATGTTCAACATAATCCTTTATCTAGGTGTATCGCACCTAGCCAATACGAGTCTGATACACAATATTTACTCCTTTGGTTGTGTTTTTTGGGTATGAAGTAAAACTTCCACCAAGAATATCTTCCAACTCTATATTGGGCTATAGGAGGTGTTCACGACCAAATAGTTTTCAATATTGACAATTCACCTCTCAATATGTGATATCTAGGCCGTTCTGGAAGTGCTGATATATGATTAGGAAGTAAATTTGGAATAGACACCGGTTTTGGATTCTTTAACAATTCTTAGCCAAAATCTTTTTTAACACAGCCGGCGCTTATTCATCCGGTTTTTCGATTATTATTTTTTTAATTTTTTTTTTAACATAATTACAACAAAAATCAAAAAGATTTTGTAGAGAAGACTTATAAGAATTTGTGCACTAGAATTATGTAACAAAGAGTAGAGAAGTATGAGTATAAAGTGGAAATTATGGTTTTATAATTAGGGATGATAGAATAGAACCGTTGACGATCACGTCTATTAGGCCTATTCCTATGCACATGCCAAAATCTGATATTTGGCATATATGCACCCACTATGGGTATCCAAACTGCCAAACCTATATGCCTATATGTCAAAGAAATAACATATAGGCATACACGATAGAGTTTCCAGCGAGCGATAGAGCGTCCATCGCTTGATGGTCATAATAACGCTCGCTGGTCTTTACAGCGCCAGCGTTAGTCAAGCTGTCGCTCACCGGTCTGATCATCGCTTATCAGATCTTCATCAAACGACTACCAATTTTCCCCTTATAAATACCTAATTTCAACTCATTCCAACCCAACTTCAAATTCATATCAACACGCCTAGTGCTCGCATAACCGAAGTGGATTTTACTCCATAGGAAGATGTTTCTCTAATTCAATGTTGGGTTTCAGTTGCAAACGATAGAGATTTCAATTTAGAGACTTTTAACTTATGAGACACTGTGTTTCAAAGGTTTAGAACGTTAAGTCACGTAAATCCAGGAAGAACAAATAAGTGTCTTCAAAATCGTTATTTTTTCATCAATAACAATGTTAGAAAGTATTAGCAAACTATGTGGTTGATAAAAGGGGATAATCCTGGGTTGTCAAATGAAGAACTAAAAATTAGATCTCGTACCAAATTCGCCGAAGACAACGGAAGATGGTTTAGTCACGAATGTTATGAACACTACAATGTTCATGTGCAGGGATTCAAATTTTAAGTATTGTGTTATGCAGTCAAAGTTAATTTTTAATGAAATGTAAAACTAGTTTCTATTTGAATATTAATCTAAAAGATAGTTTCCATTAATTTAAAATAAAATATGACATTTAAACTAAATTGTTTCCATAATTAAATTGCTTACATTTAAACTACTCATTACCTTGTCCATTTCCTCCCTGGCCAAAGATCCAATTGCCTGCATTTTCTGGATCAAGAGTGTTGTTCAACATATCAGTTAGCAAGCCGGTTTGAGACTCACTTGGTGCTTGAGTCTCATCAGAATCACCATAACCTTGATAAGTAATGGGTTCAGGGCGCATGGGAACACGATACAAATCACGAAATATGTGTTGTTGATATTCTTGAGGAGTTTGCTGCAATGGTTGCTGGAATTAATGGTTGAAATGCTGATGAGCTTGAGGAAATTGGGGGGGGGGGGGGGGGGGAAAATGGGGTATACAGAGTCGATTGCCTAATTACTTCCATGTTCACACCACCACCTGGAGTCATTATGTCAGTTTGCCAAGGACTAAACATACGTACATGAGTTGTATCTAAGCCAATGTCATCACCACCACGTACTACTTGAGTATCTAACACTTGGTTTGGAGTAGAACTTTTTGGTACCTCCTGCATAGAACGACGTCTCAAACTTCTTTCACTTCCATGACTTCGCTGACTTCGAGTGGGTGTCATGCCTTCTCTACCACTAGGACTCAAATGAGTCATTCCTCTACCACTAGGATTCATTCCTATAACACTGGGACTCATGCCTCTACTACTACCTGAACCATCATTACCGTCAAATCCTTGACTCATGTCAAACATCATGCTTTCCCTCACTTTTTGCAACTCTTCCAAGTGGAATTTCTGAAATCCATGTAATAGAGCATGATAATCGTTCAACTGGGTCTGATAGTGCTCCTCTGTAGCATTGACCCCCCAGTATGGATAAGTCCGATCAAGTGCACTTGAAGCAATTGGATAAGTAACAATATCCCAAGATGTGGTGGATATAGTCTGTACATCCCAATAAAATTGTGGCATAGTTGACGATGAACTTTGAAAAGGATATGCAAATGCGTCGCCCGTCTCTGGTGGAGGTTGGGAAGGAAGAAATTCATCGGCAAGTGACATCGTACCTAAAGATGGAAATCCATTCGACCCAAACTTTGCGGTTGCATAGCAATTTAGGCTTGAATATAGTGTTAAACCAAAATAGGTAGTCATTTCTGTCCATTGGCTCCTGGATCAATTCATGAGCTTCTTTCCAATGATGACCTTCCCTTATCAATTTCAAGTAGTCGTCTTCGGAAACCTCTGAACTTGGATAGGGGTTGACGGCTATCACTGATCTTCTTTGCAACTGAAGAAGTTGTCTTTCACCATAATACCAAACACCCTCTTCAGAAATAGGGTTGTATAACACCATCCTTGTAAGGCTTAGCTGTAACATTCTCCAAGCTTGTTCTTCTTCGAACTCATGTATTGCTTCATACGGCTGAGAGACAAGGTTAAGGCTTGTTCTACACAACTGCTGAATCTTATGAACAATAACAGTATGTTGACCATCTTTAATCTGTTCTCGTTGCCGATTCTCGGAATCGTACTTCAGTATGACCGGAAAAACATTGGTATGGTTCTTAAGAGAAGGTTTTGAAACACGGAACCATGTATACCACCAATACTGAAAATAATAACATTATTGGTTACTAAATTTTTCATGTGAAAATAACAAACAAATAGTGTGAAAAATATTGGTTCTTACCTCCAGAACTCCCCAAAAAGCATTAAAACTATCTTTGACACACGTCGAGCAATCACCGAGGGATATGTAAATCTATGATAAAATCGGAGACCCCCAATCATATGTTGGTGCTTGCTCTAAATCTTCTAATGCTTCGAGAAAACCAATTAACACCACTGAGCTAGCATTTGGAAATAAACATTGGCATAGTGTCCACAATACAAACATGGTCAGGGAACAAATATTGGTTACCAGCTACCCTGTTCTCATCCATTTTATTAGCAAAACGTCTCAAAAAACTTTTCAACCCAGCCACTTTTAACCCCTGCGCTTTTATTTGTCTATATGAATCATTTCCTTCTACCTCATTTGAGTATAAAAGAAGTCTTTGTTTCCATTTATCTTCTGATTACCAATTTAGTTTGTTAAATGGAAGTAAGTTTCCAGCACATGGAATTCCCGTTAACATGTACAAATCTAACGGTGTAACTCCTATTAACAACAATTATTCATAATTAGAATTTGTTGATTTTTATAAAACAAAACACATAATCTAAAAATTAAATTACTGGAAAAAACTGACTTACCGCATTCAAAGTCCTTGAAAAAGAACGTGTTTGTAGTCTTCCACCATTGTTCTAATATAACTTGAACTCCTTGAGTCCCGTGGTTTCTAGGTTGTATATGATATAAATGTCGCCGAGGATATCTTGTAACTCTCTCTTGAACGACAGGGGGAAGTAACTGAAAAATCGTACGGAACTCAGACCATCCACCTCTTAGATTTACCGAATTAGTTCGCTCCGGATGGTCAGATAGGTGATTAGAGAAATACCTTCACCGGGTACTTGTCTAACATTATCAAACTCATAATTTTTATCCACAACAAAACTTAATCCACTGGCTGGGGTACTAGTAGCTCCTTTGACTTTTCTGTTTCTTTTTCTTTTCTCCATATTTTTTTGTTTAACGAAGAGAACAGAAGAGCAGAGAAAAGTTGAGAAGGGAAGTGTGATGAATAGATGAACAAGGTGCGGTATTTATAGGCGTTAGAAAGTCGAACATTGGCGATATTGATTATAATGCCAGCGCTTGAGTCAATAACGCTCGCTAGAAACTCGGTCGACCTGTGGTTTTCCTATAGTGGTACAATTGGTTTGTCATGCCAGCTGGTATGCCAAACAGTTTTTTTTTTTTTTGGCATGTGCATAGGAATAGGACTTATGGTGTTTTCATTGGCTTTGTCCCTCAACGACTCAGCCATTGTCATCCATCAATTTTACTGTCGCTCGGCACATCATCTGTCGCTTAATAAATTTTACCATAGATGCAAAACTCATTTGCTTCAACCCCAAAATTACCAAATTTTCAGAATTGCCCTTTTAGAATACAAAAACTTTTTGCAGGATCAAAGGTTGTTCACACCGTTAGGAGCCCATCCTATGCAATCAAATGCTCCCAATAGTAACCAAAAAGTGTGATACCAAGAATATAGGTACTTGTACACATACACATCAAAACAAAAGATATTTCTTTCTTTTTTTACTGACCAATTATTGTCGTTGGGGCTAACAGGTGAAATAAATATATATCCCCCTGGCCCCCTAGTACACACACATACATAATACATCGAGTGGTACTCAGTACTCATCAGTCATCTCAGCTCATCTCCCCTACTGGTGTAGGACTACTCTACCCTAAAGATATTAGGAGTCTCTCTCTTAATTGTGTTGTAAAAAGGACACTGAAGGGTCTGTTTAGCGTTAGCTTTGATGGTCCTTCCTTTTTTCCTCTCCCAATAAAAACCCTCCCAATATCACATTCTCTTCTCTATTGTCATTCACTCTATTTTGTTCTTGTTCGTTCTCCTCTTCTGGTTTCAGAGACCCTTACACAGTTGTCTTCTATACCTATACAAGCAAGTGGCTGTCTCTTATTCGTACACTCAATTTTCCTGTCCTCTCCTTTTTCTCTCAAGAAAGTGATCACCAACGTCTCTCTTTGTTTAAGAGTCCTAAGACTGATACTACTTTTAGTACAAACACAGAAAACAGAGTCTTTGATAGATAAATCTCTCTCTATTTCTCTGATAGTTTCATAAGTTTGAAGACTTACACAAATTCAAGATCTGGGTCATTCTTAAAAATGGCGAAATCGCCAAGTTCAGAGACAAAATGTTGTTCTAATAAGTCTTCTTCTTCTGTTGGGTCTCTGCAAAATCTGGTTTCTGATGATAAAAAAACAGCAGCAGCAACAAAAAGAAGTAGAGGAGAGTGTAATAATAACAATAATAATAAGCATCCGACATATAGAGGTGTGAGAATGAGAAGCTGGGGGAAATGGGTATCTGAGATTCGTGAACCGAGAAAGAAATCAAGAATATGGCTTGGTACATTTCCAACACCAGAAATGGCAGCAAGAGCTCATGATGTTGCAGCTTTAAGTATTAAAGGTAACTCAGCGATTCTTAATTTTCCTGAAATCACTGATTCACTTCCTCGTCCTGTTTCTCTTTCTCCTCGTGATATTCAAGCCGCTGCAACTAAAGCTGCTTCCATGGAAGAATTTAACACAGGATTTCATTCAACAACAGCAGCAGCAGCAACAACAACATCAACTTCTTCTTCATCTTCATCTTCATCATCTTCATTATCATCATCAGAAGAACAAGATGAGGAATTAAGTGAGATAGTTGAGTTACCAAGTCTTGGTGATGATTCACAAAATGAATCAACAATTAATGATTTTATTTTGGTTGATTCGATTAATGATTATGGATGGGTGTTTCCACCACCATTATTACAGTGTTCTGATGGTGATCATGATTCTGGTTGTGGCTACTCGTTTCTTGATCAGTTATTATCAGGTCCTGATCAAGAAACTTCTGTTCCTAGTAGTTTTGAAGCTTTGTTGTTAGATTGTTAGAAATTAATTTTAGAATTTTATGTGTGAATTTTTTTCTTTTTCTTTAATCTTTTACTGTACATATGTTTGCAAGATTGCAGTCAACTTTCATATGTTTGCAGTAGTAAACACTCTCCTTTCAATGCTCTCTCTATCCTTGTCACCGTCACTCACTAAATAATTTCACTTTTGTTCTAATGATCACAACACATTAAAGCTTTTTTTAACCCAACTTGTGTTTTCTTGTTTAGAAAAATCATAATGTGAGTTCATTTGTCTTTCTTGTTAACTTCATCCACATATTTCATTTTCAAGTTGATGCAAAATCAAATAAGCTGTTCAAGCCGGCTGTTTTTTAAGAAATATGCCAAAATCTTTCTAATAATGGACATCCGAGAAATACCATGTTAAATATCTGTAAACCCTAACCATTTTTAAAACTGGTTTGTAATAGAAAGATTGTCCAGCGTTATCAAAATAGAAACTCAACCTTTTATTAAGCAAACCCACAATGAGGTAATAAGATATTTTGTCTTCCTGCATTATACCCAAATATCTTAAGTAATTTGCCAAACTCTTTTTCTAATAACGGACATCTAAGAATTTTGATGCCATGTTAAACTTCCCTAAACCTAATCATTTTCAAAACCGGTTTGCAACATAAGGATTGTCCAGCATTATCCGAACGGAAACTCAAACCTTTTTTTTTTTTTTTTTTAAGTAAACCCACAAAGAGGTCATAAGATATTTTGTCTTCCTGCATTACACACGACTTATCTCTACATTTTTACCCTGTTTTGTCATCATATCTGCACAGGTATTGCCTTCTCCGTAGATATGAGAAAATCTGAACCGCATAAACTCAAAATACCTAGAGAATAATTGATTATTTTGTCAACAACATTTCTTTAAAATTAGTGAAATTATAGGACATGAAACCACTAAGAGGCAAAAGCTCTAAAAGAACATTAGGCTACAATGTGAACTCTCAAGTACTAAAAGCACATGAAACCAAAAACCCTATTTAGTATTAATTAAACCAAATTAACTTTCTGTCTCCTCTTTCTCTTTATAGATTTATTTTTCAATTAACATTAAATCGATTACACAAGTGGGCTTCACTATCCAAGACAAATTCATAATTCAACTAATCTGTTGTTTCATAGTGGTGTGCCATTTTTCCTCCTAACAGCACTGTGAATAATGTCACCAAATACTCCATCTTCTCCCCCACTCTAAATGTGGTCATCTTTAAAGATTTCTAGACCCACAATTAAATCTCTAGTCCTTTCTTGATTATAATATTATTATTCATTCCACCTGTATGATTTATGATAATGAAGGTTGGTGAGTCATAAGAATACCCCATTAACTTATTACGCAGTATGGAGTAATAAATATGCGAACCCCAAACCCTTGATGAATGCTACCAAAAAGGTCCAAAACCCAAAAATGGAAGTTTCCTTCTTTTAACAAAACCAATAAGTGTGCAAATTCTAGTCAAAAACCCTGGTTTACACACAATGGATCGAAGAACATGGGTAGAAATTAAGAATAATACTCCAAAACCTCTGAACACGGGTGTTTTCCTTGTTGATATTTGTTTCTCAGTAGTCAATTCTATAGGTTTTTGGATAAAGAATCGGAAGATGAATAGAAAGTAAAACCATGGCTGCTAAATAGGGTATCAATCTGTTTGGGGTGGCCGGTATCATTGTAATACAGTGATAAAATCTCTAGATGATACCAGTGGTTTAAGTTTGAAAAAAAGAAAAAGAAAAAGAGATAATATGTTTTGGGGTGTGCCAAGTAGATTAGTGTCTCCTATTAGCAATCTTGAAGTAAAGCCCTGATCTAATCTAATTACCCAGGAATATTGACCAATATGGGTGTTCATTTAGGGCTGTTTGAAGTGCAGATGGTGAAATTTTGTAGTATGAAACAAGAGTATTTTTTTCATAATAGAGAAGCATGGGCCGCATTGTCAGTGCTGCTAAATTTCCCTTTTATCATAGATTACTTCATGTAAACACTGAAATCTATCTTTTTGTCTTTCAGGTAGAATCAATTATAGAATAGAAAGTAAGAAAGTAAAACCCTGATTTTATACCAGTCCTAAGACCAAAATGGGTGTTCTTTTTTGGCTTTTTGAGATGAATATGGTGAAATTTTGTAGCATGAAGACTTTTAGGTATAGCAGTTTTTTTTTTTTCTTAATGGAGAAATATGGACCGCATTGTCAGTGCTCTTAGATTTCCCTTTTATCATACATAAGATTATCACAGGTAAACAAACACTAAAATCCGTCTTTTTGTCTTTTGATACAGAAATAACTATTTGGGTTGTGGAAACAACATCAAAATGGAATTGATGAATAGTTTTGGTTTGTTTCACTTCATGAGCTGGAAAAACTCTAGAAATGGTATCAAAATTTTGCAATTTTTCTTCGTTTGGGGACGCGGATTACTTTCTAGAATAGTCCTGAAAGTGAACTGATTAGTTTAATCCATCGAAATTATAATAATTAAACTCAGAATTAGCTATTATTCGCGTAAAATAAACAACTCAAGTATGGTTTCTACATGTCGAAATTGTTAGGCTAAGCAGTATGGTAAGGAATATCCCTTCCCTATCCCTGATTAGTTTAATCCATCCATTCATGAAATTGAGTTTCCGTGTTGGTTTCTGTTTTTTTTTTCTTCCAATTTTTTTTTCCACAGGTTTAGATAATTAATATTTATGCGTAAAAAATTTTGAAGAGAAAAAAAATTGAGATATGATAGGAAGTAAAGAGTTTTAGTAGAAATAAAAGTTAAACGTGAACAAAAAATATAAAACTAAAAAATCTAAAACGGAGACTAAGTATCCGTTGAAAATCACACGGAAACTCAGTTCCCGTAAAATAGTCGGTTTCGTGTGATTTTCCTTCCCTACAAAGTGGATCAGATCTGATCCACTTCTAAATATAGGGAAAGGATATTACTTGTTTAAAGGGATATGGGAGACCATAGAACTTGAATTTATATACATTTCTCCATATTTAGGGGATAGGGAAGGAAAATGGTGCACCATAGTGCTTGGCCTTAGGAACTTATGATGTGATATCCAAGTTTGCCGAGGGAAACTAGAATAGCTTGAAATTAGAAAGTATAAAAAACTTAATTTGATGGGTTAAACCTTTTAGATATTGTTGGATATTTTTAATAACATAAAAGGGAGGAAGAAGATGATTTTCTCATTTTATTTGCTACCACAACGGGCATATCGAGGGTCTAGGTGGGTAGCGCCCCCTAGCAGGTGCGAGATAACATCCCGAATCATAACATCTTTCTTGTAAACCTAATTCAAATGTTAGTTTGAATTCGAACAGATGTAATGGTTCGCGTCACACATCGTTGGTATCGGCTGGATATATGATATCTGTTGGAGATGAACATGCATCTTTAATAGATGCAAATCCCATATAAATTTAGATGTTTGATTTTCCATCAAATTACTATAACCCTTCTTTTTTTTCTCTCTCTTCTAAAATTATTATCACCAATATTCTTTGTGTGTTCTTGCTTGAATCAAGTTTAACTCTGTTGCTAGTACGGCTTCTTGCATCCTGAAAGCGTTATTTCAAAGACCTTATTACTCTTGCGAATCATATTTGGAAGGTAAAAATAATTAGGAATATACAAAAATTTGAACAAGAACTTTGAGCACAGAAAGACAACCTTCTTATTAGTGTTTCATTCTCTTTTAGCCTAATTTGATATTTAATGTTTAGGTTACTCCATAGTCCGTAGTACAGGTGATTAAGAAAGACAAAGAGTCTAGAAAATGACTAACTTTGAGTTTGATATAAACCAAAAACATGTATCAAATGCGATTTTCAGTGAACAAGAAGAAACGTTTTATTGTGGTTATGTATCTTCCGAATATCTGATGATGGTGGACCTGGTGGTCCTTTTTCTTTTTGAATCATTTAATGTTGAGTGGGTTCAAGATTCTTGAAACTAAACAATGACATTTTGGCATATCGTTTTTAATTTGGAACTAATATCTACTTTGGATTCTCAAACCACACACAAACATTTTATTAAACACACTTATTTTGCGAACGAATGTTGAACACACAGTTAATTGGATCCAACAGATAAAATAAAATTATTGGAATGCATATTACAAAATAGTACTTCAGATTGATTGTTATCCGATATTTTCACTCTTTCCACTTTCTAGTAGTCTGTAGTACTCTGTGTCAAAATGAACGAAAGTGGCAACCTTTCTCAAAACTCATCCCCCACAAAATCAGACACAAAATCACCGTGTCTAGTCAGTTTTCTTAACACGGTTTCTTAATCATCGGTACTAGAGACTTGTACGTACAGTCTTTATGGCTTTATGCAATCCCTAATTCTTAATCAGACAAGAAAAATGTTGTGGATGATAATCCTGCGAAAAAAATATCACAAAGTAGTGTCTTTGATTAAATCAAACCCACAGTTAAATCTAGTTTTTTTTAATACGTGGATTACTAAGTGGTTATATATAGATCCCATTAAACAATAGGTTTTTAATGGGATTACTAAGTGATTACTAAGTGGTGATATTTGATATATAGGCTTAATTACTGAGCCGCATTACCTAAACTCTCTTTGAAGATCTAACAGCATATGTGATTAGGTATGTTTTCAAGTAGAAAAAAACAGGCAAAAATAAGGACTTGGTGCATGTGAATGAGAGTTACTTTCATACAAATTCACGAGCTCTGGAGTACTCCGGAGTGCAATGGTGGTATATATAAAATGAACCGGGTCCAAGAACATAGGTTAGTGGTATCCCATCAACTCCAGTAAGGAGGAAATCAAGGGTTCAATCACCGCCGTCATAAAAGTTTCTAATAGATTAGTTGTATAGTGGGTTTAACGATGTTGGGTCTGGTAATGGGGCCAGTCCAACTGACTGGGTTCGGGTAGGGGTCTGGGTCCGGTTTTCACATATAAAAAAAATAAAATAAAATTGAATGAACCCAACTTGTGAATTGAAACATGTGAAAAATAGGTGGGATGTAACCCGATTCGTAGAAACAACACACAATTGGAGCGTAACCCGATTCGTAGAAACAACACACAATTGGAGCATGAGCATCTAAGATTCTTTTCGGTTTATCGTTTGCTCGCACAGTTTGTACATCAATTCATCTGTCTACTGTTCATCATAACAACGTTACAATAGCGTCCATTACATACTTGCAGCCAAATCGATATCATTATTATTTTGGCCGATAGAATCATTTTCATCAAGCCAGCTTTCGGCGATTTTGATACGCTGGTCACTCTCCTTCACCGATAGGGGACGACGTTGAAGTCCCATAAAAAAAATAATCAAAATGTGCAGACAAGAAGAAAACCAAAAAGAAAAAAAAACCAAAAAGACAAGCAATCAAACATAGTACCACATGAGTTTTGTCGCTTCCTTGCAAAGCCAGTACAGCCCTGCGGTGCGCATTTGAAAAAAAATATATTCCCAACGTCGAGGGGCATTGACCACACAGGGCTGAAAAAGCTGTAGCAGTACAAATTCCTTGCTAATCATTAATAATCCTATTCATGTCAGCGGCTCCAGCTCCCAAAATCTATCAAGTACAACAATGAAGGCACGACTACGATTTCCCACCCATTTAAAATTAATTAAGCACTACTTAGTATTAGCACTTAATATTGTTTAATTAAGTAGTAGTATGAGATTTGTGATTACTCTATGTTGAGCAAAAGTTGACCTTCTTCACCACCCATTCTGCCATGCACCACCATTTATACAAGTTGACCTCTGTTAACGAGGTAGTAGATCTTTATAAGTTGACCGCTGGCATTGGTGGGTGGGCGTGATGCACATGTTAGTAGGCACCTCCAAGTTTATTTGTTAATCATAGTCACACCAACACTAGCAATTTTGTATTATAAGGCACCATTTTGGTCATTATTGGGCAATTGGTAGTGCTATACTTTTGGTGAAGAGTGTAAAAACAGTTTACTGCGGGTCCTGTACTTTATAATTAGATGAGTACTGGTGGGGTGGGCTTATATGCCAAAAGAGCTGAATCTAAGAAGTTGCTGCATAGCTGAGGCAAGTGAACCAGCTCAATAACCATTTGTACTCTGTTTGGGTGCGAGAACGTGTGTGCTTTCAAATATACACCTTCCGTCGATGTCATCAATGTTGAGAAATTGGGTTATAGATTATCACTCATAAGGCATGAAAAATTCACTTTCTTTTAAGTATGTTTTCCCCCAACTGATCACAAGGGTTGAATT
>JAJJMB010010087.1:644544-698833 GCA_023531105.1 Papaver atlanticum | reverse complement strand
CACAAAGTTATGCCATGTCAAAGTTAAGCACAGAGATATGGTTTTCTCAAAGTAGTAGATGGTGCAGTTATATATTTCGGAATATGCTCATTTTTGGTAGATATGTAGAGATTTGTAAAGCGAACCTATCTCCAAATTATTAGCTCACTGTTTGGGTTTTATTAATAAAATGGTATCCAAAGTGTGAAATAATGTGAAAATAAAAGTGTGAAGGGATTCCCCTCATTAGCTGTATACTTATACCTACCAACATAGATATTGGCTATGAATATTTTTCTATATTGGATTGGATATATCTGTTTTTTGTTGAATTTAAAATGGTCATATTAAAGCAGAATAAAAGTATTTACAATCTTAGGAACAATTTAAAACAAAACTACATGTGAATCATTGTGTTCCAGTGAAAAAAATCTTATTTAATTCCCAGTAAAAACTCCCTGTCTAAAAGCACAGAAAACTCATTTGTCCAATGAGCATAATAATCTCCATCGCCTCCATGGTTCTACCTCTAAAAGTCCTTCTGTTTCTTTCCTTCAAAAGATGCCACGTAACGATATAAATTACCTTTCATCAAACCTCCCTGCATTTTCCTGCTAGTTTATTAAGTATCCACGGTTCAATAAAAAAAATTCATAGAATCATGGGATACCCAACTTACTTTAAAATCATTAATGAAAGGAGAACATATTTCAAAATAAAAATGACAACATACAAAAATTTGGTCACCAGTTTCTTCCACCTCCTTACATAAAAAGCATTTATCATCTTACACATTCACATCTCTGTGTCTCAACATACTCAAAGTAGGCAACAAGCGACGAATGTATTTGTCGTTCGCCTATAGCATAAAATTCACCTTTGGAGAATGTTTTTCTGCCATAAGTACATCTCAAAATAAATATTGGCAGCCTCATTCAGTTGCAACTCATAACATTTTTTCTCTAAAAAATAACCTAGAATATCCACTTTATTCTCCTCTTATTCAGACTATGTATATGACTCAACTCATCACACAACAAATCCCATTCAAGTTGTTCATTTGAATTCAACCTTCTCCTTTTCCGACATTGCAGTCCGCTATTTGTCACCATCTCCACAACTGAAACTTGTTTGTTTACGCACACTATGTGTTAGAGCATTGCTCGGTCGTACTCACAAGTGTTGTTATCTCAAGCATGTTGTCAAATTTAGTTGTCAAAACTGTATCTTGATTTCTATTATACAGTTAGTCAGATCTCGTATTAGGATAAAAGTGTGTAGTTGAGAATCAGATATCACTGCGTTCTACCGTTTGAAGGTGAAGATCAACAGGAGCTATGGAGAACTTCAACATCAAAAGTTAAGTTAAGACTGAACCACCTATTTCTCAAGTTTTCACCTTTCTATCTTTGAGACATTGTCACATGACTAAATTAGACAATACATGCATAGTAGAAACTTTGAGTCAAGTTTATCTTGAACATCGTTCTTGAAATATGATAATATAAGCTTAAGAACATTTGTTCATACTTGATGAATTTGGTTTAGAACAATTTATTGTTTGTAACCTAATCATGATTTCAAGAATTAATCATTTGAAAATAGCCTGGAACAGTGATATGTGTCGTTGATGTTATTAAGGAATGTTTCGAATTGATTATTAGAGATATAAAACTACTGTTAATCCGGATACAGGACAATATGCATACCAGCTAACATACCGGGAGAACTGTTATAAGTCCTGCTAGAGCACTGCTCGGTCGAACTCGCAAGCGTTGCTATCTCAAGATTATTTGCCAAATTTAGTTGATCAAAACTATAGTCTTGATTTCTAGTCTACTTATAGCTATGTCTCGGATTAGGATAGAATGTGTAGTTGAGCTTTAGACTTCATGACGTTCATCGATTGAAGATGAATATCTACTGAGGATATCTTAGAGGAACTTCATCAACAAAAGGTATGTGGAGACTAAAACATATCTGTCACTCAGAAGTCTATTATATTTTATCTCCTAATGAGATTAAGTCGTATAGCTATATAGACTTTTATATTATACACATTTGATATTTTGAGCTGAGTTTATCTCGCTTATATATTTCTCGAAATATGTGTTGGAAACTTTTTTCTTTAGCTACGTTCATCATCATTCTTGATGAATTTAGTTGGAAACAATTTATTTGTTGGAAACTAAATATTAAGTCAAAAGATGATCATGTGAAAATTGCCTTGAAACATCTTACATGATTTGTGTGAGACAATCATTTGATGTCGACTTGAAATGTTTCGTATTGATCATTCGATCACTTGAAATTAATTATAAGCTAATGGTTTGTGTGAGACAGCCATTGTCGTTTTCTAAGGATGTTTCAATGATTGAAATGGGAGTTTAGAACAAATACCTTTGTCTGGATACAACACAGTATGCGTACCTAGTATGCAAACTTTTTTGGTATGATTCAGGTCCGGGAACCTTGTTTGCATACCTAGTATGCGAACGGTTTTAACTGTAAAGTCCAGGAACCTTGTTTGCATACCTAATATGCGAACGGTTCTACCTGAGTTAGGCCCGGGGCGGCTGTTTGCATACCCGTTTGCAAACGGACTGACAAGACCAAAGTCCAGAAGCTATAGTTTGCGTACCTGGTTTGCAAACTTAGTGGGTAAGTTCAAAAATCGGTTAAGTATGTTTTTTATACTCATGAACAAATACATTTACGAATTAAGGAATGCACTCTTTGCAAACCGTGGCTTAATGTTCATGAATTGATTCTTATATAAGTACCTTGTACGATTACGAATCAATCCGATTTTTTTTCAATTTATTCATATATATTTCTATGAGATAATGAACAATTGAACAACTCTTTTTGAAAGACAATTAGATTCATTTGATTATCTTTCATTATTGATTGATCATCATATGTGATCTAGACGTGTTAGATGAATGTGGTTAAGACAAAAGTGTTCATATGGCTAACTTCGGTTAACTGTTATTAAGCCAACTCAATATACACGTTTAGGTACGGTTACCCATATCTAAATGAAGGTATATTTCATTTGTGTGTAACAAGGTAAGACCATATAACGGTGGAGAGCTATTGCTTTGGTTTTAAGCAAACTTAGCTTGAATTTTAAATCAGGATTTCATCTAACGGTGAATATTGAATGCTTTGTTACTAAGCTATCTTAGCTTTGATTGAAAGCAAACCCTGATTTAAAAGACTATATAAGGGAGAACTCTAGCAACTGGAAAACCTAATCCCGGCACTTTCCTGTGTCCTAGTTGCGACTAGAGTCGATTTTCATTTAACCTAGGTTTTTCCAAAATTATATTAGGTTAACGACTTGAAGACTTCATTTGGGATTCATGAAGCCAGATCCAACTATTATCTCTATAGTTGCGTATTCTGATCTTACTTGTTCTATCATATTGAGTACTATCTTCTTTAAGATTTGCTCGAGATTTATCTCCGATAGGTAAAATATAAAAAGTAATCACAAAGCACTTCATCTCATTCTTTGTGATTCCACAATAACTTCTTCTACTACCATATAGCTAAGTTATTGGGAGGTGATTGATATTTCTAGGTTGCGCTTCGGGAGTATAAGACCGGATTATCAATTGGTTCATGTTCACCTTGATTTATTATAAGCCGAAACAAAACTTCATAGGTACTTTTGTGGGAGACTGTTGATGGTGGATTTTCGACAAAGGTCAAAATCGTAAAATCATGATACTGCATGTTTATGACCCGGCTTCAGGAACGCATGTGACGATTCATATTTTTACGATCCGTGAACCGTTTCACGAACTCTGAATGAGTGAGCGCTCCTCTCAGAGTCATGATGAACATGTTTCTCGAAAGACCACCCCGGCTGAGCGTTCGATGCTGCACATTTCATCATGCCCTCTATGTAGAATAACATGATTGGGCGGTCCTCTGGGCATAATTGTTTGTCAGAGGGCTTAACGCCTTCAGGACGTCGACGATACTCGCTGTTCCCTGACTACATAGAGAGACCCCCCTCTACATAGAAGAACGATTGGGCGGTTCTCTGGACATAATTGTTTGTCGGAGGGCTTAACACCTTCAGGACGTTGGCGATACTCGCTGTTCCCTGACTATGTAGAGAGACCGTGTATAGATTCAGGCGGCTCTCTGGACATAATTGTTTGCTGGAGGGCTAAACGCCTTCAGGACACCAACGCTGCACGTTGTTTCCTGACTATGCACTCTTATGAACGAGTATGATGCTTCAACTATCTCATATCTAGATTCTACAATACATTAATTCTACCGTGACATTCACCAACTGAATTCCTAGAAAATAATCTATTTCATCTCATTGCTCCGTTCCATGGCTATCCACGGCTGATTCCATGGATTAGTAATGGATAACCGTTTTATTTCATTACTCCGTTCCCTGAATCCTCCGACTGGATTCATGGATTAGTAATAGATACTCAATTCGTTTTTATTACTTCGTTTCATGAATCATTCTCTGCTGAATTTCATGAATTAGTAATAATTACCCAACAATCGGGCATCTGGACTATCACCGAGTAAGCCCCAAGAAAATAGTGCAAGTGTACTCAACGACGATGCACGAATGAGCACCCAAATGCACGAACGAGCATTCAAAAGTATGGACAAACGAGGAATCCTACACAAAATAGGAGAGAGAAAATAATAATAAAAGAGGCGCCTAGGGACCGGGCCCACCGGCCGGCCGGTCACGCCGCCGTGGCCGGTCCCCCATGCCTCCTCCTTTATTTTTGCTTATTTTATTATTTTTTCATAAACTCATGAAGACTCCTTCATTCGAACAACTTTCCTCGTTTGAGCAAAACTCACGGTTTCTCCATATTTTCATGATTTCATGAAAAATAATAAAAATAGGGAAGGTGTCTTGGGACCGGGCTACCTAGCCGGCCGTCCATGCCCTATCCGTCGGTCCCACACCTTGCAATCCCTTATTTTCATAATTATTATTTCCCTCATCTCATGAAACTCCTCCGTTTGAGCAAAAATCATGGTTTCTTCATATTTTCTCAAATATTGCTCAAACCATGAAAAAGCCAAAAAGTCAAACGATCAACCGACAAGGCTACTCACGAAAAATATTAAAATACTATTATTTTAATATTCTCAAAATTTTGATCAAATGAGAAAAGTTCTACTTGCTCATTCGAACAAAATCAAGAATTTCAGTCAAGATCAAACTCTTCTGAAAATCCAAAATATTGCTCAAACGCGCATCATAAAATACCAAAACTCTAAGGATTGAGACACGGACATTATGGTGACACGGGCATGCTTCCTTGACCGAACAAGACTGTCCCTAAGGCTCGCAAGGAGCCGGTCCCACACATCTTCATAATTTTGACCTAATTTGCTCAATTGCTCATATTGGGTCCAAACTCTTTTCAACCAACTTGGAATTTGCTCAAACGACCAGCAGCTGGTCCCACGACCACCAAGGGACGGTCTCGTGCCCTCTTGGCCGGTCCCTCACTTCTCCATAATTAGGTTTTATCACCTAACGCTCGCACGAGCATTATTCTAATAAATGATCAACACCAGCGTTTGATCATTCTTTCACCAACCGGTCAACTACAGACCCTTGTGCACGCTCACTCGAGCACTTGGGCACCACATGGTCGTCCATCATCCCATGTGGTCGGTCTCTCCTTCACTCAGTGACCTATTTTCATCGATTGATCAATTGACGAACAATTGATCAAAATTAGGGTTTCGAACAAACGCTCCACAAATCATCATTCTGAGCAAGTTCAAACACTAATTATTTTATGTTGATCCAGTAATCGACATCCAGATTAATTATATAATATTTGGTAGACTACCAATAGTTTAATTAATATTTATTGGGTCACGTTACCAGTAATTTATCGAATAAAGCAATACTTGCTCAGTTGCTCGAATATTGATTAATCTATCAATATTAAGTAATTTATCAATATTCATTAATTCATCGAATTGAGCAATACTTGCTCAGTTGCTCGAATATTGATCCAACTATCAATATCAATATTCTGTAATTCGTTGAATTGAGCAATACTTGCTCAGTTGCTCGAATATTGATCCAACTATCAATATTCAGTAATTCGTCGAATCGAGCAATACTTGCTCAGTTGCTCGAATTTACAATATTTTCTCAGACGAGCAATATCAACATAAGAACTGTACGTCTCAATTATGAATCACTGAGCATTCGTCACTCATGCTCAATTCAACAAAACTTAGACTCACTGTCTAATAAGTCAACGACTGACTAATCAAATACAAGTCTGCTTTGCAGACTCCACGTTCGTGAGACATAAATCACGTCACATCGGGGATATCAGTTAGGGTTTTGGTATGGCGGCCTACGACACGTGTGTTCATTCACGATGAGAAACATGAGTAAGTCGTGCAAGCGGTTGAAGGAGTTAGTGATGGGCTGTCCTAGGCTCAACAAATTAATAAATATATTTCCCACTAATTAACTGGTAATATAGCGGTAGTAAGAGATCGTTCCCACAGAGAGCTGTGTAATTGATAGGTTATTTGAAATAGCAAGATAAAGTAAATAACAAAGGGGGGTTTTGGTTTATAAGATGAATAGAAAGACAATAATAAAGAAAAGAGATGATTAAGGAATCCTTCGCCGTTACCAAGCGTTAACAGGATTAAAATACTTATCTATCTTCCGTAAGAACCATTCATCACCAACCGTAGAATATCAGGTACGCTTAGCTATTCCCAAAAATCCTTGTATCACCGGATAACAGGTACGCTTAGTCACCGGATTCTATCCAACTGAGCCGCCTTGAGGTACGCTTACAAGGTGTAACTCAATCGAACGCTTTAGGGTTTGTGAATTTAGGTTTGATTCCAACAGTTAAACTCAGTACGCTCGATTCACTTACTGGTGTTGTTTCCACACATGATTGCTTTACAGAATCCCTCTGCAAGGTCTCACGTTTTCTACTTGTGTAGGAGATGCACGACAATTACGGATCGTTAAACTCTCTACTAGCAATAGAATGATCAATAGACTAATCTAGTTGCGCACCCAAATCAATCTAAGAATCAATCATAAACCCTAGATATAATGAAAACAAACGATGATGATTAAAACCTCAAATAGATTCATATTATTAATAAAGCTTCATGCTTAGAACATTGAATTCATCCTTAATCAACAAAGGATTTAGCTACTCATATTACAAAGAAGATGAATAATGGTGGTTTCCCCCTAAAGGGGTAAACCCTAGCTTATGATATGAGATGATCGATATATATTCTTCGGAAGGCCTAATACCTATTTATATAGGTTTACAATGCTTGGCCTCCAAGTATCTAGTTCGGTTCAAGAACCTGACCCGAAAATACGAAATAAGGACCCTAACCGTGAGTTTTGGCTTTCCAATGTATGCATACCCGTTTTTATACTTGTTAAGTATGCGTACCTCAAATTCCAGCAGAAATTTTCGGAACTAAGGTATGCGTACCCGTTTGCATACTTTACTGTCTTCGGTATTCGATAAAAGCTCATTTGGCCACAACTTCTTCGTCCGAATTCGGAATGACCTCATTCTTTTTGAATTCTTTTTATCTTTTAATTCTCTTCAAGATGGTGATGATAAATACTTAATTTGAGTGAGATAATCTCGGTCTTTGGCCCGTCTCTTGATTTTGAGCGTTTTGCTCCTTTTCGTCGCACTTCTTCCACTTCTCTTGGACTTGGGCACTTGGATACTTGGAATACTTCTCTTCATAGATATTTTCAGCACTTTGTAGCTATTTTTTGGATGATTCACCTAATAGAGGAAAATAAGAGAAAACAAGAGTAATAATATGAATACATGTAAGAATAATAGCTAAAACAAGTATGGAAAGGACACTAAAATCATATGAATTATGCACTTATAAAATTCCCCCACACTTAGACTTTGCTAGTCCTCGAGCAAACTAAAATAAAATAATCCTAAATAAAACAACTCCATGTCGTTGAGAGAACGGTTGCACTTAGCTAATGCAACAAGCCTTTAAACCCCTAGGTGTCCCTAGTGGACGAGTTATAGTCTCGTGAGGGCTTACAAGAGGTATACCCACAAAACCTACTCCAATTTCTCACCTTGGAAGAACCACTAAGGATAAACACAAAGTAGAAAGCCAAATAATTAGCTTGCATAAGTTCTTTAGCTGCAAACATCCCACATACATTCCAATCATCACACACAAGCAATTACTTATGTGTGACATTCAACCTGATTGCAAAACTCTACTAAGATAGTCATCGTACTTGTTGCAACGTTTGCCACAACACTCGCATACTGAAATCACATGGATAGATAAGAAAATGGAAATAGAAAAGTGAAGTGTGCAAATGTTGACTAAAGTTAAAGAAGTTACCCACAATACTTGTATGAATGTCATCAAAGGATTCTTATTTATAGCGCAATAGTTGAGAGAAGCACCCAATTAACTCGACCACATGATTAGATACTCTAAGCGCATGTTCCTTTTCAGCAGGTACATGATAGTTGCCTTGGATCCTGCATTCCACGCTTGTTTAGGCGACGGAGACAGGGACAACGTTTCACACATACTGCTATCCAAGTGTCAAGAACCTCATCAATAGTCTTTTTGACTTGCTATATAATGATGATAGGTTTTTATTTTCATCGACTACATGATTAGTCCGCAATTCCGCACTTATCACTTATTAGTGTCGATAAATGAAGAGGAGCCTTATAAATATGTTTTTTTTTCTTCTTTTTTTTCTTTTCGGCCCACTCTTTATGAGTGTAAGACAATTGTCTATGGGGCTTTTATATACTCAACCAGTGTTACCTTGCTATAACATCTATGGCAGTATCAGGATCCCACCAAATCACTTTAGAGAAACATATAACTGCAAAAATAAAAATAAAGTGATTCAGTAGTGATTAATTGCGAGGATGACTCTTTCAAACGACTACCATAGCTGAGTTTCACAATCATATGAATGTATATAATTAAGGATTGTAGAATGATAAAGTGGAACTCAATCTACAGATGTAAGAACTGTTTCAACCTGAAAAGGTTTAGAGTGTCATCCTAAAGAGCTCATAATTAACTCCAAAAGATGAAGTCTCAAGAATGCAAGAAATCAAAGAGTATGATTTTTTTTTATATGCAAGGCATACATGCTTAACTACTCCCCCACACTTAAACTCAACATTGTCCTCAATGTTCAAAATCGAAATTCTGATTTCTGTCGTAACAGCCCTGAAAAACTCGAAAACTGTACAAATGGGTAGGGAACTAGGAAAAACATTCTAAACGAAAGTTGTTCGCCTACGTCTTTTCTATAAGGTGTCAAAAGGGCACAGTGTTTCTATAAATGGTCTGAATTTTATGGCCTCCGTACTTACAGACATGCAATCTGAAAAATTTCTGGAAAAATACCGAAACTCAAATGTCCAGGCCAATCGGTCCAACTTAACAGACTCCGAGTTCAGATTTTCTTTTTGGAAAAGAAATGTATGTCCGTCCTCTTTAAAAGTTGGGGTCAACCACTCAAATTGGACTCCGTATGAAGTCTTGAGAGCTGTTTTTGTGACAACTGTGCAGTCAGAATTTTCTTGAGGAGAATAGCTTCGTCAAAACTTTCATTATAGATATAGGACTTTGTAAAATCTATGATGGGAATGCAATATATGATATGCAAAACTAATAAAACTAAAAAAAAAAGGGATAGAGACACAAAACCGATGGGTTTCCTCCCATGTAGCGCTTGGTTTAACGTCGTCAGCCCGACGTTATTGTTATCGTCCGTACACCAATAATCTGAAAATTTGGTAGTCCTTCCAAATAACAATCTGCAATTCAAATAATAGCTTCACAAAAGTGTTAGTACAAAATATAAATATTGAATCTATCACTTTATTGAAGTTTCCCCCACACTTAGTTCTTTCTACACTCGGAAGTGAATAAAGAACATAGATTTCGGGAACTTCAAAAGGTTCCTCAGCTTGATGAACATGCACAATAATCGAATCAAACATATCAAGTGGTGGATACTTAGAAGCAAAATAATCCGTTAAAACTTTGGAAGCACATAACTCCAATCCTAAGTGAGGTATTTTCTTAAAAGTTGGGTTAACAACTCTTTTAGAATTTACTTCGATTAAAGATAGAGGATCAATAGATATAGAATTATACAAAGGATTAGACAAACCTTGTACTGGATCCTCATCTTTCTTAATTAACAGTGAATTATTCACCTCAAGTATATCGTGGTTCTCTATCAAACTATTATTATCTAGCTCAATTGGGTCTTCCACGACTTCAATCAATTTGGTTTCATTCTCAATCTCCATCTCTTCAACACTCTCGTCATCCGAATCAAATTCCGCTCTCAGGAACTCTTGTTCAGTACAGATTTTGGGGTATTCTGTATGAGACTCCGTTGAGGGAATAATCGGGTCTACTTCTTGCAAATCAACCGTCCTAAAAATATTGTAATCTGGATGTTCATTGTAATGTTGATATGCATTTGAGTATGCCACACCGTTCATAACAATGGTTCGGTCATACCAAGGCTCCTCCTTTTGAATAGGCGAATGATCATTACGATTCGGAGTTGGTATAACTTCATCACTGTTATAATAAATTTCCAAAGGTTGCTCATCTCCATAATATCTGTTTTCTTCTTTAGAAATTTCAGAATTGGTTTGGTTTAGAGGCCAAATTTCTTCCTCATTCCTATTCTCAATGAGTTTAGCAGTTTGTATCTTTATCTTTTCCATATCCCTTTGAAATTCTTGGCGTGATTCTTCCATCTTTTTGTTGTTCTCATCCAAATTTTGAATGTGCTGGTCCAACCCTTGTTGATGTTGCGTCATCGCTTGGATCACTTCGTCAAGACGTTCTTCAAAACCAACGCCTTCACTCACCACATTATTTCCAGACCAAGTCTCCCCTTTTTGAATAGGTGAATGATCATAAAAACGGTCAGGAGTTTGGTTAGATATATTGAAGTAAGATTCGGTTGGCATATTGTTCTCCGCACTTAGTTGCTCATCGAGTGACTCCAATGTGGACATACCAGCCTTTAAATGAAGCATAATCTGATCAATCTTCTGTTCAAATTCAGGAGATAAACGATTAGAAGCATAACTATCCTCCCATCCTTGTGATTGTCCACTTACATACCCGTCATAAAGTTGTTGATATGTATGTGAATATCCATAAGGTTTTGTGGGATATTGATCATATCCAAAAGACTGGTTTTGATTATACCCATAGGATGGTCGGTAGTTGTCATATGAATGAGATTGAAAACCATATTTAGGGCTGCCAACGGGTACCCGATTACCCGGAACCGAACCGGACTCGGGTGTATCGAGTCCGGTTTCGGGTCTTAAGATCGGACCCATTAGCAAGATCACTACCCGACGGGTAGACCCGTTAGGAACCGATAAGATTCCGGGTCCTAACTGGTATTAGCCGTCGGGTATCGGGTACCCGAATATTTACTTTTTGCATGTTAAATTCACTTAAAATGGCAAGATTTTCTATAGTTTTGCGTAAATATTTTTCATTTTTCCTTTAAATTCTTACGTTTGACGTTAATTAGAACATTTACATAGATATAATAATAATTTTATATGAAAAGTTATTAGAATCAAGCTAATATAACAAAATAAAAATAGATTATCAAAGAAATATAGTTGATTTTAGAGGACCCGATAAATACCCAGACCCGACGGGTATTTAAGATTTTTATCGGGTCCGGTTCCAGGTCCATTAATTTAGGAACCGGACCCGGAACCGATTAAAAATTACCGGTTCCGGTTCCGGGTAGTATACTACCCGGACGCGTTGGCACCCCTAACCATATTGATTACCACAATTATATGTTTGATCTTGTGCTCCGTACATGTTATTTCCGTAAGGAAACATGACGACTCACAAGAATGATAAAATCAAAACAAAAATCTAAAAAAAAAAAAAAAAAAAAACAAGCTACACAAATAACAAATCAATTAGCGACTGCTCCCCGGCTGCGGCGCCAAAATCTGTTGGGCTGTCGTAGGCTCAACAAATTAATAAATATATTTCCCACTAATTAACTGGTAATATAGCGGTAGTAAGAGATAGTTCCCACATAGAGCTGTGTAATTGATAGGTTATTTGAAATAGCAATATAAAGTAAATAACAAAGGGGGGTTTTGGTTTATAAGATGAATAGAAAGACAATAATAAAGAAAAGAGATGATTAAGGAATCCTTCGCCGTTACCAAGCGTTAACAGGATTAGAATACTTATCTATCTTCCGTAAGAACCATTCATCACCAACCATAGAATAGCATGTACGCTTAGCTATCCCCAAAATTCCTTGTATCACCGGATAACAGGTACGCTTAGTTACCGGATTCTATCCAACTGAGCCGCCTTGAGGTACGCTTACAAGGTGTAACTCAATCGAACGCTTTAGGGTTTGTGAATTTAGGTTTGATTCCAGAAGTTAAACTCAGTACGCTCGGTTCACTTACTGGTGTTGTTTCCACACATGATTTCTTTACAGAATCCCTCTGCAAGGTCTCACGTTTTCTACTTGTGTAGGAGATGCACGACAATTACGGATCGTTAAACTCTCTACTAGCAATAGAATGATCAATAGACTAATCTAGTTGTGCACCCAAATCAATCATAAACCCTAGATATAATGAAAACAAACGATGATGATTAAAACCTCAAATAGATTCATATTATTAATAAAGCTTTACGCTTAGAACATTGAATTCATCCTTAATCAACAAAGGATTTAGCTACTCATATTACAAAGAAGATGAATAATGGTGGTTTCTCCCTAAAGGGGTAAACCCTATCTTATGATATGAGATGATCGATATATATTATTTGGAAGGCCTAATACCTATTTACATAGGTTTGCAATGCTTGGCATCCAAGTATCTAGTTCGGTTCAAGAACCCGACTCGAAAATACGAAATAAGGACCCTAACCGTGAGTTTTGGCTTTCCAAGGTATGCATACCCGTTTTTATACTTGTTAAGTATGTGTACCGATATGCGTACCTCAAATTCAAGAAGAAATTTTTGGAACTAAGGTATGCGTACCCGTTGGCATACTTTACTGTCTTTGGTATTCGATAAAAGATCGTTTTGGCCACAACTTCTTCGCCCGAACTCGGAATGACCTCATTCTTTTTCATTATTTTTATATTTCAATTATTTTCAAGATGGTGATGATAATTTATTAATTTGAATGAGTTAATCTCGGTATTTTCCCGTCTCTTGATTTTGAGCGTTTTGCTCATTTTCGTCACACTTCTTCCACTTCTCTTGGACTTGGGCACTTGGATACTTGGAATACTTCTCTTCATAGCTATTTTCAGCACTTTGTAGCTCCTTTTTGGATGATTCACCTAATAGAGGCAAATAAGAGAAAACAAGAGTAATAATAAGAATACATGCAAGAATAATAGCTAAAACAAGTATGGAAAGGACACTAAAATCATATGAATTATGCACTTATCAGTTAGAAAAGTAGTGGATAGACGATTAACCAAGTATCCGCACGACATGGAACTGATTTTACCACGATCTCCCACTTTCCCACACTTTCACTCAAGAAACCGTCACACTTACTGGGATCAAGGTGTTTGCTATTCTGACAATATAAATAAGTTCTAAATCGATGACTAAAGACAACATTCGTCTACACACAATTCTCTTGATCGAAACTTATTTGCATAACTCTACAGTTTATCATTTGCAGAAACCTACAACACATCCACAGTCCTTGATCATCATTGATCCCACAATTCTCAGCTTCCCTCCTACAGATCAACCCATCTCCCTCTTTGTGACCGAATTGACTTTGGAACGGAAAATGACTTGGTTTAGGCCGGAGTCCTAAAGATTGATCTCTCGAACTCAAAGCACTCCCATGCAATGCATCTGTGTGAGGTTAGGCAGTTTGCTCGGTTAAGGAGTCTCGTCCGATCAGTCGTCTCTTCGCTTTCCTAAAAAACCAGCAAATCATTTTTCCTCATCAACAGATTGGCGACCATAGTGGGAGATTAATCTCTCGGTTGCAATCTCACATTTTCACAAAATGGTTGATCTTATGTCAGCTTCAGTCACAAATCCTAACATAAACAACGCTAGCACTAGCAACAATGGTGGTATTCCAGAAACCACTCCTATTTCCAACAAGGGCACTGGAAATACCACTCCTCCGCAAACCAACATTGGAAATCATCCTATCTTCGGCCAGCATCCTGAAGAAATCAGAGAAAATCCGCCTACCATAGCTGATCTCATGAAAGTGCAAGAAACTCTCGCAAAAAATCAGATTGACATGGCTACTACTCAGAAAAAGCTGTGCAATTATCTCAAAACTCTCACTGACAAGATGTCAGAGAAAGCTCAGGAGAAAGGAAGAGCTAAATAAACTTCTCCGGCTGCTGATCCTGAAGTCACTCTGATCCATGTAGTAGATGATGATGAGGTACACAAAGCTGCTAGAATAACCCACCAACAAAGGAACCTGCAGGCTTCATCACTCGTGAGGACCTGGAACGCTTCATGGAGGATCGAGGAAAAGACAAAGCGCCATCTGTTCACCGTCATCAACCTCCGTATCCTGCTTCTACGCAAAGAATTCCTCTCCCGAAGGGATACACCTCCCCAACGTTCACACTGTACGATGGAACTGGGAACGCTCGAGGACATGTCTCTCGATTCCTGGAGGCACTAGGTAAGCACGAACACAACCATGTCGTCCGTCTAAAGGAATTCTGGAAATCCCTGACAGGTCGAGCATACACATGGTACAACAACATTGCACCAGGGAGCATCGCTAGTTGGGGAGAGATGGTTAACGCTTTCTACCGGAAATACTTCTTCGTCTCAGAGAAGATTATTCTCTTTGACTTAGGAAGAACGTCTCAGAAGAACAATTAACATCTGAACGACTATGTGAAAAGGTTCAGAGTCCAAGTTTTGGATTGTCATGACCCGAACGTCACTGAACAACAACTGGTGGACTTGTGCATCAACGGAATGATCCCGGTCTACAGAGCCTTGCTGGAAAATCTCCGATTCCATACCTTCTCAGAACTTCATGAAGCATCCAAGCGATCAACAACTACTGCTCCGGCTTTACTGGAAAGAACAAGATCTACAAAAGTAGAGGAACCGCGAGAAACTCGAGGCAGTGCCAGACGCCTGATCAACAAGCAGTACAATCTCCAACCTTCCATGAATGTTGCTGAAGGAAGCAAAAGGAAAGCCTAAGGGCAGCAGCATTAGAGCGCTTCTCCAACATCCCAGGATCCTCTGAAGGCGCAAATAAAAGATAACCAATCCTGAAATGCACAAACCTCAACCCGGCATCAACGAACGGGGAAATGATCAAACGAGGACTCAAACTTCCCTCTTCCCATTGAAGAAGTGATCGTGTTACACGTCTGGGTTCAAGATGATGTAATCAAATTGTTGTTTATCAAGAGAAAGCTGAAGAAAAATGGAGAATCCCAGGTACTGTCACCTTCATAGATTCATCAATCATCCAACAAGTAACTGCAATATTTTGAAGCATATCTTCAAAGAGAAGGTTGATCCACAATAGCTTTAACTGGGGACTGAAGGAGTACACAAGAATCCTATCCCAATCAGAACCTTTGCTCTAAACAACCAGTCAAAGAAGCAGTTCAATCCTTGGTCGAACATATATGTGAATTGCTCTATCTGTCTAAGGCACAAAGAAAATACATGTTCACAGCACCGAATTACATTGTGACAGACGTCCATCAATCCCAGAAATACTCCTTGAACCTTCATCCACAGACAAGGAGATGCACAACTGGAGACTGCTTACCATAGTCCATCTCATAGGAAATGAATTCGGAAGAATGTTGATCGATGCTGACACCGCCATTAACGTCACTCTACTGAAAACCCTCAGAGCCGCAGGCATCACTCGAAAAGAAGCTACTCGTGATCCCATCTCAATTAGATACCTTGAAAGAATGCTCAGAAATACTTGTGGCTACATCACTCTCAAAGTGAACATAAGTTCAACCTGGACAGAAACCAAGTTTCACATAATCAGGAAGATCCAGGATATGAAATGTTCTTCAGACGAGCGTGGATCCACGCTGAAAAGATGGGTACTGACAAAGCGCCTTTGGTTGCACATCTCTCCAACAAAAAAAGTTCTGATCCAGAAGATTTGGTGGACATTCCATCATCAGAGCACTTGGAGGAATTTCGAACTTTGACGAGGTTAAAGCAAGAACCTGCAAAAGATGCATAGACATTCATCAAGAGGTTCCGCACTTAGGCAAGTCTCATTCCTTCCATGTCTATGTCATTCATTTCCTCACATGCTATCCTAGCATGGTGACTCAATTATGCTAGTAATTCTGCTATTGCAAGACGTTATGAATGGTAGCTTTACCGTATTAGTATTTTACTAAGTGGTTGAATCTGACACCTTTCCGAATCGAGCATCTCACTGAGACATTCATTACTGAGAGGATGTACGAAGCATGGAAAAAAACATTTTGGGAATTTCTCCATAGCCTTGCAGGAGTGTCCATGTGTGCCGCAAAATCAGAAATCTCTAATGTCTGCACAAGTGTTGAATCCCACTACCGCAACAAAAGGAATGTTGAATCGACAGAAGATACTCAGGGCTGAGACGATCAAACCTAAGACATTCGATGCTTAAGGAATATGACGCTTCAATGCTTAAGCATCTAAGAAGCCTTCAAATTGTACTCCCAATCAAAGAGTACACCTTCGATAATAGTGCATCTGGCTTCAGCACAAATATCTCGACGATGACACACTGATTCAACACCAGCACGATCAAAGTGTAACTGAACTACAATCGATAAGTCTTCATTATCCCATGATAAAACTTCTGAAGCAGATGCAACATCATTCATCAATAGATGCTACAAACTCCTTCATCTCTGCTAAGTGAATGAGGGATGCACCGGGGACCTGATCATATTGGAAAGATCAATTCAATATGTTTCAATAAATGTTATTCACATAACAAGTCATTGCAACCTGATGTGATTCCATGAAACGTCATCAACGGAACCTCTCTACATCACAAACCTTGCACGACTAAGGAACTTCTTCTCTTCACCGATCACACCCAGAATGGAGACTGCTGATGCAATCTGCCGCAACAACATCGACTCAATGACGAATCCAGTTCACAGTAAAATCATATTTGATGTCGTTTTATAGTTGTAGTGGTAAAAAGGTTCGTTGCTCGAACTTGTGAAGGATTTTCGAAAATTAAATAGAATTGTTTTGATAATAATAAGAAAATACCGAGACTTTGGATTCCACCATTGACCAATTAATTGATAACTCTAATCAATATTCATGCAATATTCTTCTTTAAAGTGATTCTAATATTTGCCTCTAATAGATTTTTGAAGTAATAATTGTAAGCACGAAGCATGAAACATCAAAAGTATTAAAACCAAGCATGTCCCATCAAAACACTTCACAACTACTCAATAAAAAACCAATTTTTCTTTTAAGTTCTATGCAAATAATCATGTAAAATAATTGCAATAAATAATTAAAATAGAATTATACCACTTTTCATGGAACAATGGCTTCCTCCGTCGCCTCGGCTAAGGGGTTTAGCTCCTCATATTAATCACTTGCTCAAAATACATATTTGGTGTTCAAAAGTTGATTAAAAGAGTGAAAAGTGCTAAGCAGCGGATTCTGTAGTTGCTGAAGGTCTAAAACAGAAGTCCTGGTCGTTGCTGAAGAGCTTCGGTGACTGCAGGAAGATGCGACCGTACCTCGTTGTCACTGAAAATAAGTCTGCCACTGCGACTGATTCTGAAGGTCTAATGTTCTTCGTGTTCTTCTTCTTTGCAGCAGCAGAAAAGTTTCTGTATCGACTCTGTTGATTTTTCTCTCACTTCTCTATAGCTCTAAACTTCTCCAAACTCCCCCAAATTGCTCGTATCCCTAAATATGACTTGAATCAACCTATATATAGCCTCCAAACCACAAAATTACTCGAGTTAATCCAAATATTTTCTTTTTTCTTCACCGCACGTTATGGGATTTTAATCTTCTTTTTACGCGTTAACTTGGTTTCCAAACTCTCTCAAACTCTCTCAGGACTGAATAAGGACTCCATACACTCCTATCTTGCCGTAAACTCTTCACAAATTCTTTTGTAAACCGAAAATAACTCAAATTGTGAATTCTCCCTGTTTTGCTCCAACACGGATTTCTATCCCTGTTTAATCGATTCTACAGCCCATACCATACTTGTTTATCCTTAACAAGTTAACCCAACGAAAATCAGCCATTGAATCGCCTTAAAAATCGTCCAAAAATCAAACAGAAAAATTCTGTTTTTTGTAAAGAAAATTCCCGCCAATTTTTGTTTTGAAATTTTTAGAAATTTGACCTCCCCCTATCCAGTGCCGGTCTGTGCTTAGCAGCTGCTTGGAAATGGGTTACCCCTTATCCAAAATGAGAGTCCGAATAGCAAGTGTCCTCCCAGGAGCCTTAAACAACTTTTCGAGCCAATTTTCCCAAAAATGTTTATTCCCCAAAAATACCTACAAAGGGATAAAATACCAACATTAGTACAAAAATGGGTACTAAAAATATACACAATAGAGATGAAAATAGACACATAAATGCGTCTATCAATATTGTTCAGGAGAATTCGTGTTGAACTCCCAGAACACCTTCATCTTAGAGATGCTCAACCCACCAACTAGTTCGTGAGTGTAAAGGCTCACTGGATGGAGAAGCAAAGACTATGTTGATAATCATGGTTCTAGATTTTTCAGTCTCTGGAGCAACTCCAACCATAATATCGACATCAACAAGAATATGTGGAGGAACTCCATTCATGGTCTCAGCATCAACAAGAATTTCTGGAGAGAATTCAATCGTGATCTCAGCATCAACAACAGTCTCAGGCGCAACATCTGGCTTCATCAACTAACCATTCTCTGAAGCATTGCTCGATGAAGCGGACTTCTCCAAGCATTAATGATTCGTGTCAAGATGTGTATACATGAAAATATGTTAACATGAAAGTCTTCCCAAAGCTTGCACGACTGGTGGGCATAAGCCAAAGACTTCTACAAGATGTTCTCATCACCTCTGCAAATGAGATACAACACACTTCAGGCCATGGGTTTACAAAAACGTACCAATGGGTGAGGAATGGGACAATGCTTCCTCAAAAAAATATGTTCGTCTATGTCTCTTCTACAACATACCAAAAGGGCGCATCAATCGGACATACGAGTTGAAAGATATGGCCTTTACTGTCAGGTCTATGAAATCTGAAAATTTTGTACGGGATTACAAATTACAAATGTGCACGCTTAGTTGGGTGACCTACACAACTCCAAATCGAGTGACTATTTTCTCATATGATAACTCAGTCTCTTATCTTCAAAAGTTTGGGTCAAGCACTGAATTCCGACATCGTATGAGGTTCCTACAGCTTTCAGAGCATACAACATGCAAGCAACAATTCTTAGACGGGATTCATAACTTCCACAGTCGATCGGTGTCCACCAGGTCTTTCCACTAAGTCCTTCATCAAGGTACCTCCAACTTAGACCACCTAGGTATTTACATCAATTTTTCTACCTGCGTCCTCTATCTAGGTCTTACCAGAAGAAGGGAAAACGAAAAGGAGAGATTACTGGGGATTGACGGTCCACTGATCATGGCGATCAGTTTAACGGTTCAAGACCTGTGGCACCAGACTCTCATGTGCTGATCATTCATCATAAAAGGAATGCTACCACCGGGACATGCAACCATGGTCATTACATCACCCCCTCTTGAGAGCAACCTCAGTTATGGTCCCATGACCAGGGTTTCAGAAGTGATGTTTCTACGGCTGATAGAAACAAGATGGCACTGCAAGCACCATGCTCATGTATCAACCAAGGGTTTCAGGTTGAAAATTAATAAATGGCATTGAAATCCTTCATCAAGCATTCAAGACACAAGCAAATGGTCTAAAGACACAAAAGAGACGTTTTACAGCAAGACTGTCTGAAGTGATTTTACACTTCCCTGTACAAAGCGACTAGCTGGGAGAAATTGGTAAGGAATCTAAGGTTGATTCATATGTCATTCTCTTCGTATGGATTTATTCTACAACATATCCAAAATTCACAGCAATTGTACGAACGAGCAAAAATATGTAGCCAAAACTTTGGACTACATGACAGCTGAAAATTTTCTGAAAACCTCTTGGAAGTTTACTGTTTCGTCTATTTAGGCCCTTAAACGTGCTCAAAAGCTGAAAAGTTTCTTTTAGAAAGCTTGGAAATTTTCTGAGGATGAATAAGCATGGGTAGATCACAAAATTTCGACATCGGACGAAGATTCTACAACATTTTCAATGAAGACCTAACTTCTGAATTTTCCGATGATGATCATGTTGCTTGCCGTAGTGCAAGTTGTGCAAGGCTCTGACAGGCCGGCGTAAAAACTATGTTATATTTTTATGAGATATTCTCTAGTCGACCCGGTACTTGCTACTGGAAAATACTTTGGATTTGAATTATGATGAAATTCTTCATTCATCCACATCAGGAGCTACACCATCAACGCAAGGCCACAATTCATCTTCAGCTGATAGTCTCACTTGCTGAAGTTGACGGTGTTATTGCTGATGAGATATGAGCTTTTCATCTTCAGCTCTTTTCTTCTGTGACATTTCATCACATCTCTGCTTTCTCTCCGCATCTGCTAATACAAAGAAAGCATATATCTTAGCACGGACGACTCCCAGATGATCGAGAGACATACAATGTATCAGCTTTCCAGCGTCTCTGAAAGGTTGATTCACCCCGGCATGAACATCTGCAGAAGTCTTCATCTTTGACTTGATATTTCTGGAGCGTTCCCCTGAAGAACTAGAAGGGTGGTTGTAACTGGAAGTCATCATTATCTGAGGCGAAAGACATGGAGTCATGGATATACCAATAACAAACACGCAACAAAAATGGTAACCATCCAGCTCTTACCTATTTACAATTTCACTAGTTGTAGTGATTATAACATCAGAATTTCTAAAACTTGCTCATTCCCTCAAACCTGCAAAGACGAGCAAAATTCATTATTCAAAATCATGACTTGATTTTCATAAAACCGTGAATAACCCACATGAAATTTAACATACACTGATTTTTCAAAAATTTGACAGACGTCCATTCTACAATCGTGAAAACTCACATACAGACATTATTTCACCGTGTATAATTGTCTACTTTCAACAGTTGTTCAAAATCAAAACATTGATTTTACAAAAAATATATTTTAACGTGAAACTCACGTAAATTTGAATATATATATATATATATATATTTGCTCCCTCACGCGAGCATACATCTTTGAAATAAGAGAATATTTTCAAAAATTCATGAAAGCTCATAGACAAAAAATTTATTACTAACAGACACACGTCTATTCAAAAAAAAAAAAAACTTTTCTCTCGTACGAGCATTCACCTTTGAAACGAGAGTTTATTCCCTTTTGTGAAATCTCACATATTTAAAAAATAAAATTTCGGCTTCCGTGAAAGCGCATAGACAAATTTTTATCATTAGACTCAAGTCTATTTTGTTTGTTTCTTAAACTAACAAACGAACAAACGTCTGTTCCTAAAACATGGATTTCCTTTTTTGGGCTCGGGCCCGTAAATGCTAAACTGACAAAAACTGGATGTCCGACCGTCCAAATCAGCAGTGTCTCATCTCCCCGTGCTCACGAGATGACGCTCTATCATACTGTTAGGGTCCTTCCCCGGGCATTTGTTCGTACATGACACAATTGGAGCAAATCAAGGATTCTGAAAATACCTTTGTACGACCGAGTTTAACTGCTTATCTCGTCGACTGGAAAATCACCATCTAATGCTTACTGCGGAACATGACTGTCCCTCACTAAGCAGGGGACTTAATGTTGATGGTGGATTTTCGATAAAGGTCAAAATCGTAAAATCATGATACTGCATGTTTTTGACCCAGCTTCAGGAACGCATGTGACGATTCATACTTTTACGATCCGTGAACCGTTTCACGAACTCTGACTAAGTGAGCGCTCCTCTCAGAGTCATGATGAACGTGTTTCTCGAAAGGCCTCCCCGGTTGAGCGTTCGATGTTGCACATTTCATCATGCCCTCTATATAGAATAACATGATTGGGCGGTCCTCTGGACATAATTGTTTGTCAGAGGGATTAACGTCTTCAGGACGTCGGCGATACTCACTGTTCCCTGACTGCATAGAGAGACCCCCCTCTACATAGAAGAACGATTGGGCGGTTCTCTGGACATAATTGTTTGTCAGAGGGCTTAACGCCTTCAGGACGTCGGCGATACTCGTTGTTCCCTGACTATGTAGAGAGACCGTGTATAGATTCAGGCGGCTCTCTGGACATAATTGTTTGCTAGAGGGCTAAACGCCTTCAGGTTACCAACGCTGCACGTTGTTTCCTGAGTATGCACTCTTCAGAACGAGTATGATGCTTCAACTATCTCATATCTCTATGCTATAATAGATATATTCTACCGTGACATTCACCGACTGAATTCATAGAAAATAATCTATTTCTTCTCATTACTCCGTTCCATGGCTATCCCCGGCTGATTCCATGGATTAGTAATGGATAACCGTTTTATCTCATTACTCCGTTCCCTGAATCCTCCGACTAGATTCATGGATTAGTAATAGATACTCAATTAGTTTTTATTACTCTGTTTCATGAATCATTCTCCGCTGAATTTCATGAATTAGTAATAATTACTCAATAATCGGGCATCTGGACTATCACCGAGTAAGACCCAAGAAAATGGTGCAAGTGTACTCAACGACAATGCACGAATGAGCACCTAAATGCACGAACGAGCATTCATGAGTATGGACAAACGAGGAATCCTACAAAAAATAGGAGAGAGAAAATAATAATAAAAATAATAAAAGAGGCTCCTAGGGACCGGGCCCACCGGCCGGCCGGTCCCCCACGCCTCCTCCTTTATTTTTTTATTTATTTTTTTATTTATTTTTTATTTTTTTCATGAATTCATGAAGACTCCTTCATTCGAACAACTTTCCTTGTTTTAGCAAAACTCACGGTTTCTCCATATTTTCATGGTTTCATGAAAAATAATAAAAATAGGGAAGGTGTCGTGGGACCGGGGTACCTAGCCGGCCGGCCGTGCCATATCCGTCGGTCCCACACCTTGCAATCCCTTATTTTCATAATTATTATTTCCCTCATCTCATGAAACTCCTCCGTTTGAGCAAAAATCATGGTTTCTTCATATTTTCTCAAATATTGCTCAAACCATGAAAAAGCCAAAAAGTCAAACGATCAACCGACTAGGCTACTCACGAAAAATATTAAAATATTATTATTTTCATATTCTCAAAATTTTGATCAAACGAGCAAAGTTCTACTTGCTCATTCGAGCAAAATCAAGAATTTCAGTCAAGATCAAACTCTTCTGAAAATCCAAAATATTGCTCAAACGCACATCAGAAAATACCAAAACTCTCAGGATTGAGACACGGACATTATGGTGACACGGGCATGCTTCCTTGACCGAACAAGGTCGGCCCTAAGGCTCGCAAGGAGCCGGTCCCACACATCTTCATAATTTTGACCTAATTTGCTCAATTGCTCATATTGGGTCCAAACTCTTTTCAACCAACTTGGAATTTGCTCAAACAACCAGCAGCTGGTCCTACAACACATCCACAATCCTTGATCATCATTGATCCCACAATCCTCAGCTTCCCTCCTACAGATCAACCCATCTCCCTATTTGTGACCTAATTGACTCTGGAATGGCCATTGACTTGGTTTATGCCGGAGTCCTACAGATTGATCTCTCGAACTCAAAGCACTCCCATGCAGTGCATCTGTGTGAGGTTAGGCAATTTACTCGGTTGAGGAGTCTCGTCCGATCAGTCGTCTCTTCACTTTCCTAAAAAAACAGCAAATCGTTTTTCCCCATCTACAGAGACATATTTATCTATCAGAATAGACTTATCTGTGGGAGACATATTTGTTTATAAGTCTTCGAATTTGGGTCGTATCAACTCTTAGTTGTGGGTGAGATCATCTAAGGGAATCAAGTGCGTTGAATCTGGCGTGGTTCTAGAGACGTAAGGAATGCGAGTGTACCTTAATCAGTGTGAGACTTGGTTAGGGATCAACTACATTCCAGTCCGAAGTTAACTTGTAGTAGGCTAGTGTCTGTAGCGGCTTAATACACTGTGGTGTTCAAATCTGGATTAGGTCCCGGGGTTTTATTGCATTTACGGTTTCCTCGTTAACAAAATTTCTGGTGTCTATGTTATTTCTTTTCCGCATTATATTTTATATAATTCAAATATCACAGGTTGTGCGTAGTTCAATCAATTGGCAAATCCGACCTTGTTTGTTGGATATAAATTGATTGATACTTGGGCATTGGTATTTGGTACCGTCCAAGTATTTCTCACATCAATCAGGCTCATAGATTTCCATCTGTTTGATTTGCTGATTGATTTGAGAGAAAAAAATATAACTCTTTGATATCTTTCTTGGTTTAGCTCGCTTTACAAGCTGGTGCTCTCAGAATAATATTGGAGTTTGTCCATACAGATTGCCGAATGAATTATTGGGTGTGGTTGTTATACCCCCACTTTTTCAATTGGTATCAGAGCAGGCAAACACGCTAAGACCTCATAAGTCTGTGTTTGTAGCAATCTGACTCTATGGACAGAAGTGCTTCTCAATAAACGCACCACCATATCCAGGAGATACATAATATTCTTCTATGAATGATATGATTAAATCTGTAGAAAATATTCTATCTCATCCTCCTCCCGGATTAAAATCTCTTGAAGCATTCCCAGAAGTCCAAAGACTCCTTGAGAATCTTTGTCTTGATGTTGAGAGTGTTCTCCAAAAGGAACAAGACTCTCTCGATAGACTAAATCATGCTATGATGAATAATGCTCTTGTTGAGGTTGATATTGATTCATTGATAAGTGAGTGCACTGTTCCTCCTCTTTGTAGTACAATGAGTCGTGTACTGGATGTAATATAAATAGAGCATAAGCCTCATTCAACTTAGAATGTCTCACTAGAACAGGATTCATTACATGATCTATTCCGGATTTTTTTTATCATAATTGCAGGATGGTGATCTGTAGCAAAAATGTTAAGATGTCTCTCTCTACTATCTGAAAATACTATCTAGACATTTTTGATCATATGTGTGATTCAAGAAAAGTCTCAAAGTGTTATATGAAAATGGTTATGCTTATCATTCAATTGGCTAGTTTCGGCTAACCTTCATGAACATGTCATTGTACACGGTTCGGCTATGGTCTATCCTGACCGGAGTGTATATTCTGCTATGTTAATCTCAAGTCAAGTTTTTCATCTAACCGTGATTATTGATTGCTTGGTTTTAAAGCTATCTTAGATTAAACCTAAAGCAACCTTGATCTTGAAAGTCTATATAAGGAAAACCTCTAACAACTAGGATCTTTGAATCCCTAACACTATTCTTGCGTGTCCTAGTTGTAAACGAGAGTCGTCCTCCCCTTCAAACCCTTCTAGGATTTAGCGACTAAAAAGACTTCACCCGGGGATTCGTTAAGACAGATCCAACTATCTTTATCTTGATAGTTCGTGTATCCTGATCTTGTTTTGATTGGTGAGCTTGCTCCGACAAACAAGATAGATAGAAATCACAAAGTATCTTCGTCTCAGACTTTGTGATTCCACAAGTTTCAACTTGTGAGGTGAATAATAATCTAGGATGCTCTTCGAGAGTCATAAGACCGTAAGTTGAGGTTTGCTAGACTTTGTCTATTTCAATCGATTTCCTACCTCACCGTGATCTTTGATCAGAACGGAAATCACAAATAGGCTTATACGTGGGAGGCATATTGGTTTAAAGTCTTCAATTGAGTTGAAGAAACTCTTAGGCTATAAAGGACGTTATCTAAGGGAATCAATTGCACGCAGTCCTGCTGGGATTCAAGAGGCTTAAGGAGTGCGACTGTAACTGAATTGATGTGACAATTTAATTCGGTCTCAATTACATTACATTTCGAAGTTCTGATAGTAGGCTAGTGTATGTAGTGGCTTAATACAGTTTGGTGTTCAAATCTGGACAAGGTCCCGGGGTTTTTCTGCACTTGTGGTCTCCTCGTTAACAAAATTTCTTGTTTTTGTGTTATTTCTTTTTCCGCATTATATTGTTTATCTTTATAATTGAAATATCACAGGTTGTACGTTAATCAATCAAAGTAGATATATCCATCCTTGTTTGTTGGATACGACTTGATAGATTCTTGGATATTGATCTTTGGAATCGTCTAAGTACTCTCACACATAATCACGTTCACAGACTTGTTTCTGTAAACTTTCTGATTGTGAGAGAAAGAGATATAAGCTCTTCATATAATTCCTTGATTGAGATTCATTAAGTTGAACTATCGAAATTGTATTCGAGTTTAGTTCATACAGGTTGCCTAAGATAAATTTGGTTGTGTATTTTGGTACCCCCACGTTTTCACTATGAACATGGCAGGGAATCTTTTCTTTAAAGGATAATTAGTGGCCCAATTATCAAACCAAAACCTAGTAGACTTCCTATTATTCAAAGAAGAAAAAAGGATATGATCATTAAGAAAATAAGAAAAATCTAAAATATATTTCCATGCACTCCTTCCTTGAGGTGTGTCATCATCTTTGGAAAAAAAACATCCTCATTGTTATTAATCTTTTGCTACACCACCCCCTCCATAAGGATTTTCTTTTCATTTGCATACCCCCAAATCCACTTAGCCTTTAAAGCCTTACTAGTGCACCTTAGATTCTTAACCCACAAACCACCGAAATGTTTAGGTTTGCATAACAGTAAGATATGATATCTTATAATAAATATTTTTGTGGACAACTCCATTTAATTTAACTCTAAAGCTAACACTAAGTAAAACCTGTTGAAATCTCATCTTTCTGCTTATGTTTACCGATCTAAAATTATAGGATAGAAATATGAGAAAATTTTGAAACAAATTTATACTTGAAAATAATTTTTTATCCTATCTAGCTCCCTTTTTTTTACTAAAAAAAACTTTCTCACTGTTCAAATATTACTGCTCAGATCTAGTCCTGCTAGGGTTGGATCTGAGCAGGTTACAACTCATTTTTCTTTCTTTCATATATTAGTTGCTTAGTTTAGGATGTATTTGAAGTGTCTACTTACCATTTGGTAAGGTTTGTACACCTTCATGGTGTTTTTGTCCACTCATTTAAGGAGATTTATTTACGTTTTAATGGTGGTTATTGGTTATTAATTTGGGTTTCAAGATCACAAAAGGTGCTCTCCAACGACGTAATCATCATTATTGTCTTAAGTGTTGGAATCTTTACTAGAGTCTTCATTAATTTATCCAGTGAAGAAATCTTCATCGACGATGAAATCCTCATCACTGGTTACATGAGATTTGAGTAAATCATTCCTAATTTGGGAACACAACTTTCTAAATAAGATATCCAAACAAAATGGTTGGAATTTAATTCTAAGAGAAACCATTCTTTTTCCAAATTTATCGAATCTTATTCATACTTGTATTTGTTTTACTCCAATAATCTTTCTCTTGTCAGATTTTCAGTAATGTACTTTTACGATATGTTCATATTTATTTGTATTCTCTAGTTTTTGATCTTAAACTCATTGTAGCCTTAATTAAAAAAATAATTATGAAAACTATTTAGTTCACGGGGTAATATGTTACACACAACATTACATTACCGCAGTTGATATGATTCTCATTTTTCGTTGCATAGAAATAAAACTAAAATAATAATAAAAAAAAAAGATATTGAAATATCATGTGCATAATATTTGTTAAGAGAGTAAGTGTTGTTAAACATAACTGTCAAATTTGATTTCATTTCATTAATATTTCTTGTTACAGAGAAAAAAGAGAAAACAAACTATTTAAACATCTCTCTTAACCAACTTGACGGTGAACCACTCTATTCAGTGATAGACATACAAATAACTAACACCTGCCAGTTTCTCACACTAAACAAAACATGAATGCTTCTGTTGTCCAACATCCCCCGCAAGTCAATCGGTAAAAGGAGGAGCAGAGACACTGAGCCTTGATTGAAGAATGAAAAACCTAGTAGTAGACAAATCTTTGGTGAAAATATCTGCAATCTATTCCTGAGTAGAGACAAAGTGCACTTCCAATGACTTAGCAGCCACCAATTCCCCAGCATAATGAAAAATAACTACAATCTGTTTTATTATGGTGTGGAAGATTGGATATGTAGTCAGATAGGTAGTCACAGGGTAATATGTTACCAACAACATTACATTACCGTAGTTGATATGATTCTCGTTTTTCGTTGCATAGATAATAAAACTAAAATAATAAAAGAAAAGATATTGAAATATCATGTGCATAATATTTGTTAAGAGAGTAAGTGTTGTTAAACATAACTGTCAAATTTGATTTGATTTCATTAATATTTCTTGTTACAGAGAAAAAAGAGAAAACAAACTATATAAAAATCTCTCTTAACCGACTTGACGGTGAACCACTCTAGATAGTGACTGACATACAAATAACCAACACCTGCCAGTTTCTCACACAAAACAAAACATGAATGCTTCTGTTGTCCAACATCCCCCGCAAGTCAAGTGTCGGTAAAAGGAGGAGCAGAGACACTGAGCTTGATTTAAGAATGAAAAACCTAGTAGTAGAAAAATATTTGGTGAAAATATCTGTAATCTATTCTTGAGTAAAGACAAAGCGCACTTCCAATGACTTAGCAGCCACCAATTCCCTAGCATAATGAAAAATAACTATAATTTGTTTCATTATGGTGTGGAAGATTGGATAAGCAGTCAGATAGGTAGCTCTCAGTAATGGATGAACCCACACAATTTCAAAAGTATCATCTGCCAATGCTTTATACTCAGCTTTTGTGCTAGATCTAGAGAAAGAGAAGGATTAAATGTATTAACAATACCGTAAAACTTTTATTATCTCTTTTCGCATAAATATATTGCAGAATCAATAATGTTTTACTGATACAGGACCCGTATTTCAAATACTTGGTTTTAAGTTTGTGAAGAAGTGACTAGGTTTCTGACAAATCTGATTATCAATGTAATAGTTATACTTCATAGGAGGAAACAAATATTTAGTATTATTTGTTCTTACATATTTACCTGATCCATTGTTGAATCTATCACCACAAAATCCACCTCTAAATCTTCCACTAGATCTATTTTCTCTTCAATTGTTGGATCTTTTAAAATTACCTCTATGAGAGTAGTAACTCTATTGATTGCGAGTAGGAGGATAAAAAGGATTGTTACCTGGAAATTGATGGTAATTACCAAATCATGGAGCATAAGATCTAGAAAATTGTTGCTCATAAGAAGGTTGAGAATGAGCTGAATTATGTTATTTTGTACCTTATATTTCAAGGACTTCAATGATTAACCATAGGATGTATAAATTTTTTTAAGAAGAATAAAAATATGATTTAATAAATTTGGCAATTGAACATTATCTAGAGTAAGAAAAGCTTAGTAATTGAACTGCCTTTTCCCCAATATGACAACATCTATGTAGTCTGAGTCTCAAAGTTGAAGTCAAACCAAATAAAACCATGTCACCTGGCAATCTAAATTCGGTCTCAACTACATTCCAGTTAGAAGTCTGATAGTAGGCTAGTGTATGTAGCGTATTAATGCAGTTTGGTGTTCAAATCTTAATGAGGTCCCGGGTTTTTTTTTGCAGGTGCAGTTTTCCTCGTTAACAAAACTTCTAGTGTCTTGTGTTTTTTTTTCCGCATTATATTTTTTTATCATTATAATAGGAATAACACACGTAGTATGAAATCAATTCTAATAGATAAATTTATATTAATTGTGATCGATTACGAGACTCGTTCTTGTAGCATTTGTATCTTGAAAGATAGATAAAAGGTTTCACCATCAACATATGGTCCTTGATGTATCTCATTATACAATGCAAATGCATAAGGATCTCGACACCATAGCTCATCAAAAAGATCACTATATAAGTATATATCATAACTTGTGTTATATTCTTGGACAATACAATTATTACTAGATGTATATCTATGTATGTATTCATGCGCCGAGTGACCAGGTTTCTGACAATGTAATAGTTATACTTCATAGGAGGAAACAAATTATTAGTATTATTTGTTCTTACATATCTACCTGATCCATTGTTGAATCTATCACCACAAAAGCCACCTCTAAATCTTCCACTAGATCTATTTTCTCTTCAATTATTGGATCTTTTAAAATTACCTCTATGAGAGTAGTAACTCTATTTATTACGAGTAGGAGGATAAGAAGGATTGTTACCTGGAAATTGATGATAATTACCAAATCATTGAGCATAAGATCTAGAAAATTGTTGCTCATAAGAAGGTTGAGAAGGAGCTGAATTCTGTTATTGCGTAACATTAGTAGAAGCAGTGATTAGATCAATTGTATATTCAAAATTTACTCGAGTCTCCTTTGAAAAAGTAATCCCCAAAAGTTTTGGAGGAGTAATCAAATCTCATTCTTGAGTTATTGAGTGCAGACTGAAGTCCTGAATGAATTAAATTTTGACGACAATCGTTGTAAGATACGAAAAAATAGATCCTTATCAGAAAGCAGTCTATCCAATTTGTGCTAACTAATGATAAACTGATCTCGCTTTGTTGAAATACACCAACAAAGAGTCAGAATTTTTCTTCAAGGAAATTATATCTTTCTTTAGCTGTATAAGTCTTGATTTAGTTATGGCATTATAATGGTGTCCCAATCTGATCCAGAATTCATGAGAAAATGTGCAATCGATAACTTGGGAATGTGATTCTTCAGTAGAAGCTGAGAGTAAACAAGACGGGAGCGCTTGATTTTGATAAATCCAGTAACTGTAAGTTGGATTATGAATGAACTCCTTTTCATTATCATTATCATCAATATAAGAAGGATCAACTAAGATCGCGGCACCGACATGATAATTATGCCGATGTAAAATTTCGCAGGATATTAAAATGAACCATCAAAAACCAAAAGGGATTACAACTCCTAAGTAAAGGTACGATCTGAGATTGCCATAAGGAATACTTGCATTTGATAATTTCAATGGAGGTTTAAAGGTTAAAGCTATATATTCATCCGACTCTGTCATTAAAGAGTTGAAATGAAAATCGAAAGAATAAGACATCTGATACCATGTTAAGAGAATAATTAATGTTAAACATAACTCTGAAAATTTGATTTCATTTTGTTGGTATTTGAATCCTGAAAAAACAAACTATTTGAACATCTCTCCTAACAGACTGGATAGTTAACCACTCTAGCTTGTAACCAATGTACATATTAATTAACACCTGCTAGTTTCTCACACTTACCTCTCCTAACGGACTTGATAGTTAACCACTCTAGCTGGTAACCAACGTACATATTAAATTTATTTTTTGATCGGTCAATGAGAAAATTCATTGAAAAGAGGCATTAAGAGGGGTACCTCAACCCAATGATTACAACCGAACAAAAACGGGGAATCGAAAGGGGATTCGGCTACCCAAATAAAAAACCAAAAAGATTACGGAGACCGGTAAAGGGAATCCCATAAAGAAATTACCATATTTGACGTAAGCCCTAACATCTTTGTGTTGATTCGGCCCAAAAAGATCCTTGTTATTTGATATCTCTAATGAGGCTTGGCAAAATTTTCTTTTTGTTATCGAATATTCTTGCATTTCGCTATTTCCATATGCACCACCATATAGCAACTGGGATGTTATTCTATATTCGACTAAACCTTTCATCTCCCCAATGAAACGTACGTATTAACCAACACCTGCTAGTTTCTCACACATGCACAAAAACGCAGTTCTCCAACAATATCTAACTCATTTAGTTGAGACCTGGCTCAGCGATCAAATAAGAGTGACACTTAACACTTGTTACGTGTCAGTGTGCTTACTCATCAGCCGCACGGATCCTAAACGACAAGCTTACCCTTCACGGCAAGTGGATACAGTTTTAGTGTCTGTCTTCTTACTTCAAGTTATTTTCAAATGACCACAACATATATATAGAACGCGAGAGAGCCGAACACATAACTCCTATCCGGAAATACAAACCACATTTGTTTGGGAGTACTTCTAAGTAGATGTAGAATATACCATAGGAAGTACATGTCGATCAAAAAAAAAAAAAAATGAAAAAAAAAATGTAGGTACATGTTCTAAGTTTGGTTGGCTACGTTCAATCCATCTAATTGGTAAGTTGGTGTAGAATGTGGTGTAGTAACTGTAGTATGCATGATATCTTGTCGGAGGAAAGTTGTCGCAGGCTTCTAGCGTACAAAGTTTTATTCAGCTACCCAGTTTGTCTACCAAGTCATGAATCACCAACCACATTTGTATACGAGTCACCATCTCTATATGCTGGGATTTTTTAATGGTTGATTGACCCATGCTATACTGAAATGATGAGACCAAGCTTTCGAATTAAATAACAATTGACACTTGTTTTGCGCCAAGGTGCTTACTTATCATCCCAGCCGCATCGTTCTACAAAACGACAAGCAGCTTAGCGATCCTACATGTTTTTCGATCAGAATCCCGCATGTGATTGCACTTAACTCTTCGCGGCAGGTGTATATAGTTGTTTTATTGTATGTTTTCTTGCCAATCAAATGTTATTTTCTACGGGACCACAGCATATAGAGACTGTGAGAGAATTCGAACACCTTACTACCCCCGCCTGCAACTACATGTGCTTGAGATGGTTCTATTCTTGACGACAAAAGTTTCACGAGATTAGTAGGATTTTTCTAGTTCTAATTTAAACAAAACTTGCAACATGGAAGAAATGCACGCGGGATGAAATCTAAGTTGGACAAACAATCGCAATTTCTTTTGTTCTACGCCTTGAGAATGATAATGTTACCTCAAATAATAAAAAAAAAAAACTTTTCAAATTTTATCGACGTCTCTTATTTAAAACCGACAAAATTTAATGTTTTCTTTTGACCGTTGCCTAACTTCATTTGTTATTCAGTCGGGAAACCAAACTGAATCGAAGTTCAGCCCTAAAATATTTAATTGATTGGTTTAGGCACTAAGGCACGCAACTCTTCCCACTAGTTCAGGAAAACCTTGGGATCTTTTTGGCAAGTGACTTCACGGAAAGAATGGGCTTTACAAAATCTGTCAGTGGTAATTTAGCCCATCTAAGTATTTTATGCTCAACTGGAACTTATTTTAAGCTCAACGGGAATACCCATAGGGAAAGGGTTTATTATGGGTTACCCATATAAAAGACATTTTGAACTTTATCACAATCCCATATAGTTTTATCAAATCTACCCACGGGTAAGAATTTGCATGAATACGTGGACAAGAACCTGACATAACTAGCATGAAAGCGGATTTATTAAGAACAACTCCAAGAACTTTATAAGACTGTGTGTCTTTTGTCATGGTGAAATCCAACAATTTTGTTACATAAAATGGGAAGTTACATTCTGCGGTTGTTTTTTGTTTTGTTTTGCTAAGTGCTTTCTGTGGATTGGCTTTAGACTAGCTATATACTACGTAAGTAGTACCCTAGTGCCTAGTCCGGATGAAAAAAAAATGAATACTCAGCCATAAGCCCATTATCATGGGCATAACCGCATAAGAATTAAAAGTTGAAACTGGCTTAGGCATGAGATTAGTTCGTATTCGCTTTCTTGGCATCAATTAAAGAACGATGTTTTGGGGACTACCCCAAACAGTGGGGGACTACTCTTCTATTTTGGGGTGGATATTTGAAGTAATTTTGGGTCACCCTTTATCTATTTTTTTTAAAATACCAAATTTACCCTTGGTAATTAAATTAGTTAGTGTTAGTGTAATGATTAATTGCTGATTATTAGTGAGTTATTAATAGGATAGTTTTGTTAGAATGAGAAGAAGAAGAAGAAGAAGAAGAAAAAAAAAAGATGAAGAAAAAGAGGGAACTAAACTCAAAATAGGATAGTTTAGTTAAACTCAAAAGATGAAGAAAAAAAGATGAAGAAAAATAGGATAGTTTTATTAGAATGAGTTATTGAGTTTAGTAAATATGATATGAGTGATTCATGTGATGATACCTCCTCCTCAGAATCAGAACCTCCTTCATCTCTTAATATATTTGTCAATATTTCTAATGATCCGGATATGAGTTATTTGTTAGATGATGAAAGCTATTTACTCCAAACTCAACCTAACGACCCAAATGATGAATTTTATCAGCCACAATCAGAAGATGAAGTTATGGGTACTCAGGTATGTCTCAAATTTAGTTAATGTAGCTTGAATTGTGCAAAAAATTGGCCAAATCGAAAATTTCAGGAAGAAATTTCGGCTAGGTCAAAGTAGTTCGGTTAGCAATCCTGCAGAACAGGTAGCCGAACTCTCCTGTATGTGCAGTTCGGTTACTCATTACAGCATACGCAGGTAACCGAACTCTGTTTTAATGGAGGTTTTTGAGAGTTCGGTTATCTTTTTCCAGAAAACGTTGCCGAACTAATTTTATAGAGTATACAGTTAATAGTTCGATTTAGTCGAGTTTAGTCCCTTTGTTACCGAAGTTTATGTTCGGAAAGCTCGCAAATCACATTCATTGAATAGGTAACCGAACTTTGAAGTTCGGTTTAGTCGATTGTAGTAATTATGTTGCCGAACTATACCATAGAAAATTCCAAAGAACAAGTTCGGCAAGATCGCAATTTTTTTTTTCATAACCGAACTTTTTGTTCGGCAGGATCGTTTTTATTTTTACATTGCCGAAAATTTAAGTATTTCTTATTTTTAGTTGGTATTGACGTTGTGCTATTACTCGTAGGTTGCATCTGATCCAATAGAACCAATGGAAAATCAACCTACCCAGGTTGATATTTTGTACGATGACACGTCCCATCACTACATGAATGACTTGGTATTCAAAAGTCCTTTAGAGGCAAAGAGTTGGGCTAGACAACATGCACTAAAAGACATGTGCGTATTAGTATTGAATGGGAGAGAAAGCAAAACCCGCTTTGAAATGGTTTGTGAGAGAAGCGGTGATCCCGATAAAAGCCACAAGAGGAAGGGTTATGTTTATAAAGGAAAGACAAATAGGAAGAACAAAACTTTCTCAAAGAATATTAAATGCCAATTCAATCTTGCATTTAATTACAACGAAGAATTGGGTGGATGGGTTCTCTAGAAGGTTATGGAAGGTTGTCATAACCACCATCGTCCGGAGCATCTTAAAGGACATTTCATGGCGGCCAAGATAACTCCTGAAGAGATGGACAAGGTATCTAAAATGAGGAAAATGGGTCTTTCACCGATTCAAATGCTCCAAATACTAAAGGAGGATAACAAGGATAACCACTCATCTTTGTCCACCGTTTGTAATGCAATTGTGACAATTAGAAAGAAGGAATGGAGAGATAGACAAGTGATGCAACAATTGTTTTTTTTGGCCAAAGAGAAAGACTACGCGGTTCAAAAGGATGTGGATTCGGACGGAGAGATAACACAACTCTTCATTGCGCATCCAACGAGTGTTCAATTGGCTCAATGCTTTCATGAAGTTCTCATAATGGATTGTACTTATAAGACGAACAAGTACGAGATGCCATTGTTGAATATTGTTGGGTGTACTTCGACGCAGTCACCGTTTACCGTGGCGTTTTGTTTCTTAAGGGACGAGCAAGAACCTAGTTACATTTGGGCACTACAACAAGTTAAGGAAATCTTCCGAGGTGATGATATTCCTGGGGTTATAGTCACCGACAATGAAGTCGCATTGATGAATTCAATAGAGGTAGTGTTTCCATTAGCACACAATATGCTTTGTAGGTTCTATATATGGTGTAATTTGATAAATAGGTGCAAGCCAACAATTTGTCCACCTAAGAAAAAAGGATATGAAGCGATTAAGATGCTACCGGAACATGAAAGAGCGGATGCAAAAGAGGAAGTTGAAAAACAATACGATCTAAATTACGCTAAATGGGTTGCTTTCAACGGTGAATGGGAATCATTGTGTTGGTCTCTTACCGAGGAAGAGTATCATCTAAATCTTGTGGAGTTTATCGCCCATTGGGATACTCCCGATTATCCCGGTGTTGTATCGTATGTTCTTCGCCAATGGTTGGAACCACACAAAGAGAGGTTTGTTAATGCCTATATCAACCAATATAAACACTTGGGAAATCAAGCGACAAGTTTAGTAGAGTCGGCTCACCATCGGTTGAAGAAGAATCTCTTTGGATGTGTTGATAATTTCGTAACCGTGTGGAATGCTATGGAGAATTACTTCAAGCGCGACATTGATAGAATTAAAGAGAAGTTCCAAAAAAGCCGTATATTCAAAATGACCGGAAAATATGCCGACCACCCATTGTTCAAGGGAATCCATTACAACGTATCTCGCCAATGTATGAAGTTGTTGATTATATAAGTCGAGTTGATTGATAAGTGGGAAACCAAGAGGGATGAGGTGTGTGTATGTAACATGAAGAAGTCTATGGGACTCCCTTGTCGCCATATGATAATCAACTACGAGCATGGCGTAATCCCTTTAAGCGACATTGATCCATATTGGAAGCATCTAAGTTTCATCCCTCCTCCAAAGGGAGAAGAATCCGGAGAGGAGTTTGGTGATAACGAAATGGGTAGAACTGTACTAGAGATGTATCGTGGCATGAACAAGCTCCAAAAACAAATATTTTGGGATGACATGAGGAAAATCATATATCCACAAACTTCGGAGAATGTTTATGAACCGTCAAAAGGCAAACGCAAAGGTAGGCCAAGCAAAAAAGAAACTAAAAAACAACTAAGAGAATATGCAAAGGTGTTACGTAAGAAGAAAAGTGAGCAAACCCCATTTACTAGAGATCCTTCGGCCCATGAGTATACCGCGGCAATGTACTTGGAGCAAACCAAGAAACGGGGTAGGAGTATTGAGGAGAAAGGCGAAACAAGTGAGCGAGATTTGAAGAAAAAGGTACGATGTGTCCATCACAACCAAGCCAACCATGTTCCGGCGACGTGAAGCTTAAGTCTCCAATTTGCCCTATCCAACCATCTTCCCTAAACGTGAAGCTTGAGGCTCCAAATAAAGACTATTTGAATGAGCTGCCCCTATACATTAGAGAATACGTTATATCCACCGACGACGTTCCTCTGGATGGTAATTGTGGTTTTCATGTTGTCAATCAACAATTTGGGCCTTTCATCGAAGGTGCCAAGCTAAATAATGGGTGTGCAATCACTCATATAATGCAAAAGTTGTTGTCCAAACTAAAGGAGAATCCGGCATTTTACAAAACAATGTTGTGCGATTGGGTGGGTAGTCTCAATGAGCAATTTGTTAAGTATCAACGTCGTCTTCATGGGGGCCATCCGATCACAACGGATTATTGGATGAGCATACCGATATGTGGACACTTCATCGCCGAGGCATTTAATTGTGTGGTTCATTATTTCTCAAAGTATGCTAGTTTCACCTTCACCCCGAAAACAACCGTATGTGTCGAGCAACTCAAACGAAGGAGATGTTTGATGGCATTGACTAACAACAACCACTTTATAGGCCTTCGTTTAAAACCCGATTGTCCACTGCCTCCAATATCCGGAAACTCTTATTGGCCTGCATTTAACTCCGATATAATGTTTGGTTGGTGTATTATGTATGAGCATAACATGGAGATGTGGAAAGCTTTGGAGAAATCGGACGAAATTGTACATGAAGGTAAAATTTCACTTGAGGATGATTAAATGACACATGTAATGGAACTAAGTATGCTTATCAATCTAATACTATGTTTTTTGAAGTGTGGTATTCATTATCGAGTTAATTTTAGTATTTTATTGAGTTGACAGATAATAGTTCGGTAAGCACATATGATTTTCCAGGTTGCCGAACACCTGTTTTTTTGTCAGATATAGAACATTGAAATTTTAAAATTAAAAGTTCGGTTAGAAAATAAATATTTGCGAGGTAACCGAACTTTGTCTTCGGCAACCTGGTAGGATTTAGCTGTTCTCGGGAAAATTGGTTCGAAAAAGTGTTAAAGGCACCCGGAGATATAGTTAAATGCATTCCAATTATGGATAAGGGCACACCAATTGCTAAAGACACCCGATGTTGGATAGGGGCACTCCATGTTCACCACTCAAACATTTTTTTTTGCGTATTTTATCTCAACTGCGTTTTATTTCTGGGCATAAATTTTATTAGATTTTCTCAGAATTTTTCTTGGATTTAGGAATAAGTTGTTACTATAAAACATGGATGGTAAGTGATTTAAAAACAAATACAAAGAAGATTTCGATAAAACAGGGTGGTGAGAGAGTTTGGAAGCTTTGACAACCCAGGGACGCGGAAAGACGAGAAATAAAAGGAAAGATAATTCCCATGGTTGGAAAGAAAATAAAAGACAATAAATCAAAAATATTTTGTATAGATTTTGTTATGTGGTATATGTACATAGTGAAGGGTCGAGTCAGGGAGGATTATTGAGAGTTTGGGGAGCTAAGGCCGAGTCTTGTGGAGAGAAAGAGTGGGATGAAAGTGAAAGAAAACAATGGTGTAAATTGAAATCCCTTTTCTCTCTCCTTGAAAGCAGAGAACGTTGGAAGGGATTTAGCCAGGGGCGAGGAAAGGATCTCGCAAAAAAAAAAAAAAACGAGGATTTCATCCTCGCTCCCTTTTTTTTCACTTTTATAATAAACATAATCTAAAAGTGGACCCACTATATATATATATATATATATATTTAAAAATATAAAAATTTATAATAAAGATATTTAAAATAGTAAAACTCTTTAAAAAGGAATATAATATATTTTGGGCGAGGAGACAATCCTCGCCCCTTCCTATTTTCCCTCCCTCTCCACTAGACTTAGACGTTTCCCAGACCTCGTGGCATTAGTGTGCAACTCATTACTTTCCTTTTCCATTAGACTTAGCCTAGCAAAGAGCTGAGGAGCGAGAAAATAAAGTTGCAGAGAAGTTTCCGCTGCTGCAGAAGAAGATGAACACAAAGAACATTAGCTACTAAAGACCATCGCATGAAACTATGGCTTATTTAACTACAGCAGAATACTGTCGTTCAAGCAACAGTCTTATTGTAGCACTTGATTTGAACAACTTATTCCATTGTAACACTTGATTTGCAACACTTATAAACGTTGTAGATTCGTTGTTTTATTTTTTTTTCCCATATTTTCTTCTTTTAAACAATTTTTAAGCTATGTATCTATCTTTTGAGACTGTGATCACTGGAACGACGAAGGAAGCCAATTTTCATGATTGTGGTAAATATAATTCATTCTTTTATGACTTTTTGCAATGACTTTAACTGATTTATGATTTTTCTTAATTAATTGTGATTTTGTTTGATGGTGTATGCTTAGACTTAGAGATTTTGTTGCGCCATGCTTATGATTTATAGTTAATGCTTTAGAAAGCTACTTTTGGCAAAGATCTGAGTCAATAATATGAGCTATAATTGTTTCGAATTAATGTATATGTCACTTGAATATGATCAAAGGTGGAAACCTAAGTTTCAGTTTCTTTCAATATTTTCTATCATACATACCAAAATAAAATAAAATAAAAATTTATCATATTTTACTTATTTTTTAGTTTAAATTAGAATTAGGTCTAAATCAAATGTTGATAAGTCTGTCTGTCTTAACGAACAATTTATTTTACCACCATATATTCTAAAGTCATCAATTTTGGCGCCGCCGACGTGGACTTTTTTTTAGGTTTATTTTATTTTAGGTTTTTATTCATTTGTTATATTTTACCATTTTAGGTATTTTTCTATTTGCTACAGGTTTTGGATCGGAAGGAAAGTTGAGCCAAAGACTTTGGTGATTGATTAAAGACTTGGAGTCAAGGAGAAAGCAGAAAGAACGGAAAAATAAGACAAATATTTTATTTTTATTAGTTTTATTTCTTTTTCTATTTTTAGAAATTGTATTAGGATTATCAATTTTTGTAATTTCATTTTATCTTTGGAAACTTTTTGGAATTAATTAATTTTTAAAACCTACGGAAGAGTAGTGTCAAATATCAATTGCACAGGGAAGGACTGAAAATGCGGGGTACCAAAATACATCACCAACTTTTTCTTAGGAAACCTGTATGGACTAAACTCAAATTCAATTCTGAGAGTTATAACTTTATGCATCTCAATCAAGAAATATATGAAGAGTTTATATATATTTCTCTCACAATCAATATGTAAACGGAGACAAGTCCGTGAACCTGATTATACCGTGAGAGTACTTGGACAATTCCAAAGATCAATATTCAAGATCAGTCAAGTCGTATCCAACTATTACGATGAACATATCTACTTTAATGGATTTACGTATAACCTGTGATATTTCAATTATAAAGATAAAAAATATAATGCAGAAAAAGAAATAACACAGACACCAGGGACCTTGTCCAGGTTTGAACACCAAATTGTATTAAGCCGCTACAGACTCTAGCCTACTATCAAAATTTCGGACTGAAATGTGGTTGAGACCAAATCCACCGTCACAGTAATTCAGTTACCGTCGCGCTCCTTACGCCTCTTGAATCTCGCAAGACTCTGCGAAATTAATTCCCTTAGCTGACGTCCTTTACAGCCTAAGAGTTGTTTCAACTCAATTGAAACTTTAAACCAATCCGCCTCCCACAGATAAGCATATATGTGATTTACGTTCTGATCAAAATATCAAGGTGAGATAGGAAATCGTTTGCAATAGACAAAGTCTAGGAAACCTCAAAATCCGGTACTTACGACTCCCGAAGAGCAGCCTAGATTATTATTCAACTCATAAGTAAAACCTACTCCTATTTAAACAAAGAATCGTTATAGAAGAATATACCTGTGGAATCACAAAGTCTGAGATGAAGAAAATTTGCGATTTATAGTCGTACCTGGCTTCACGAATCGCTAAGCGAAGTCTTTTTTTTAGTCGCTAAACCTAAAAGGGTTTAAACGAGAGGACAACTCTAGTTTACAACTAGGACACACAAGAAAAGTGTCAGGGATTCAAAAATCCCAGTTGCTTGAGGTTCTCCTTATATAGACTTTCAAAATCAAAGGTTGCTTTAGATTTAAGCTAAGATAGCTTTCGAATCAAGCAATCAATATCCACCGTTAGATGAATCTTAAATTTTAGATTAACATAACAAAATATACACTCTGGCTAGGATGAACCGTAACCGAACCGTGCACAATGACTTGTTCATGAAATGTTAGCCGAAACTAGCCATATGAACTATAAGCTTAACCATTTTCATATAACACTTTAAGACTTTAATCTTGAGTCACAAGACTCACAACCATAGGTTATAATGTGATCAAGTATGTCTAGATGTATTTTTAGAGAGTTGTTCAAATGCCAATTATCTTAACAATTTTTTTTTGATGCATCTGAAAATATTCGACAGGGTAAGTACGTGTACCTTTTTTTCCAGTTCGTGAGTTATTTTGTCATGGTACGTGTACCAGGTTTGTATACCCTTAAGACAAAACGAGTTCAGGAGTTTACAGAACGTTTTCAGTATGCATACTAGGTATGTGTACCAACCTGAGTTCGCGAGTCTTTTTGGGTTTGCATACTGGGTATGTGTACCGAAAATCGTTGGCGAACTATAGCTTCGTCGGTACGTGTACTGAGTACATGTACTGCGGCTCTGGACCTATAACAGTCACGCCAGTATGTAAGCTAGTACGTGTACTGTCCTGTATCCATATTTACAGTAGTTCTAATATCTCTCTAATAATCAACTTAAAACATTTCCGAAGAACATCAATGACACATATCACTATTCCAGTCCATTTTCAAATGATAATCTTGAATCATAATTTAGGTCGTAAACAATAAATTGTTCTTAACCAAAATCATCAAGTATGAACAAATGTTCTTAAGCTTAGTCAACATATTTCGAGAATAATTAACAAGATAAACTTGACTCGAAATTTTTGTTGTGCATGTAAAGTCCACTTTAGTCACACGACATAGTCTCATAGATAGAAAGGTGAAAACTTGAGTAATAGGTGGTTCAGTCTTCACTTACCTTTTGTTGATGAAGTTCTCCAAAAGCTTTGGTTGATCTTCGCTTTCAAACTATAAAACACATTGATGTCTGGTACTCAACTACATACTTTTATCATAATCCGAGACTTAACTAAATGTAGACTAGTAATCAAGATATAGTTTTGATCAACTAAATTGGACAACAAGGTTGATATAGCAACACTTGTGAGTTCGACCAAGCAATGATCTAACAAGGACAACAATTACGACATTGTCTTGATCCCTCGGGTTTGCACACTGACATAGGAGTCAGTGGCCCGAGTCAACTTCAGCGGTTCACCCCCTATCTAGAACGGGAGGTAAGATTCTAACCACCCATGAATCCCCTGACAGTGGGTTTCTGAACCCCTCCGTGTGTATATATGCTTAGGTCTTGAAAACGGATTTAATTTCTAGTAAAGGGAAAGGACGGGTCATATAAGATAATAAGGACTCGAATTTCATCATCGTTTCCTTATTGCCCTCCTTAGGAATGCGTTACCAAACGCGAACCTAAGCTTAAAATACTAACTAAAAAGATATTGATAGGGTAACAAGCTTATAGGCAAGTCGTTCAAAAGGGTTATATTAGGTACTTCGTTAGCTTAACTCAAACTTTAGGAAAATTACTTGTCGATTAGCGTCGTATTCTAACTAGGGAAACGAGCCAAAGATGCAGGGTTATGAAATATCTTTTGAGTTTATCCCGTTTCTCTTCGACTTACTTTAATTCGGATCGTTCAAAGAGGTTTGATAAAATTTTACGTAGTTTCCTCTTGGAGCAATATAAGCTGGTCTAGAAACAATCTAAGTGGAGCCATCATGATTTTTGTTTGTTTGGTCAAGTCAGCCTTACTTGTGCTTGCATAGAATTCTCTTCCAGTTAGGTTGCTGAACTGGTATTACGATAGCCAATACAATAAGTATCCGACCGAGTTTCAAAATGGACATTATTCTTTTTATAACCATAGTGTGGATAGTGGTTGGGACCATCACCAACCTTTTTTAGGTTATAGCTCATACCATGGTGAGCCCAATAACTATTTGCACGCGCACCGGTCATATGAACAAGAAAACAAGGAATATTATAGTACTAGTTACCCGTCTTGGGAGGATTTAATCAAACAATTTTTATGATCCTTCTATTTCTCTAGAAGAGTTCCCCAAGCAGTTAACTAAGTCGACAAATAGGTTTGACTTAATAATGAAGGAAATTTTTGCAACGCTGAGTATTTCCCAAAATAATCTAATTTCCAATATGGTGTTTCCAATATTGCCCTTGGACATGAGGATAGTTATTCATATAATCAAGATGACGAGGTTAGAATTGGTAACAGTACTACTTATTTAGATGAGGTTAGACATCTTCATGTTATCATGATGATGATTATGATGATGACGATAGTGTTAATGAAGAATATGAAATATGTAATCATAGTGATCAGGAATTTGTTACTCCAATTGATCTTCATGAAGATATTGTTATAATTTCAATGATTATTCACCTATTCAAAAGGAAGAGGATTTGATTAAAGATACCACTATTTTAGACGATGCAATATTTCCTTGTTTTGAAGCCGACGAGATTTAAAAGAGGTGAACATGATTAGCACTTTAGTTCGTAATGTTGAAGCCTGCGGTATGTTTGAAAATCCATTATTTGATGAAATTTTCGATGAATCGAAGGAAATAACTATAATTATCACCTTAGTTGATGAGACTTCGCTAGATACTTTCTTTGATAATCCATTATATGATTTCGATGATGGTTTAGAGGAATGGGTTTATCATGAGAATACTATTTTCGATTTCAACGATTTAAAAATAATAGTCTTAGATAAAGAAGATAGACTCGTAGAAAATTTAAATATGAGTGAGGATGCACCACCTGATTATAACTTAGAAGAAGCAACTGACCATTTTCAGGAATCTGACGATCTAGAAATTAGGAAAATTGTGACTGGTCTATCTAGAGACACTGAAAACTTTAAGATTGGGGGTGATTATCAGTCTCCATGTGCTTTACCATAGAAAAATCCCTCACTATAGACTTGATACATTTTCCTCTACCATTTTACAAGATTATCTTCATACACGTTTTCCTCAACCTAATGATGTCAAAAATGAAATTCAGTTATTAGAAACCCATCTCCTGGTTGATGTGGTTTACCCAGGTGATGATTCACAGATTGACTTTGTTTTCCCACCAATTTTTTTTCTTCCGATTGTGGGAGCGTTTGAGTTTCGTATGTGTCAGTTATTAAGTTTTGAGACAAAGCCTAATTACTTTTAAAGATTAGAATCGACATATTTGCTTAATAATGACCACCACTTTCAGTATATGGTCAACTGTGTGAGTCAAACCTGATTGACTTTGAGGATCCACAATTATCCAGGTTAATATTATGTGCGTATAAGTTATTAGTTGAGTTTTTCTAAAGTATACAACCTGATCCTCCGGATCTTTCCTATGAGGAAATCCATCCTATATAAACTTTTTATCTAGACCATTTTATAGAGCCTGAACCTGAACCATAGCTAGATGTAGTTGTCTTATACAAAAAACTAGATAAGGGTGATCTCGGTTTATTCATTTTCTTGGCCTGTTGCAGTTTCCTTTTATTTTGGATAACACCATTTGATTTTATGAGTTGACTAATTCTTTCTTAGTCTGGCTGAAGACTTTAAACTTAGCACTTGCTGGGAGGTAACCCATGCTCATGCAACACGGTAATATCCTTCCTTATTTTCTTTTCTTCAAGCGGTAAAAGTTTCTCCTTGTTCATGTTTTTAATTTCATCTTTAGAAACATTGAGGAGAATGTAAGATTTAATTTTGGGGGTAGGGGAGAAACTTATAGTTGCATTATGAAACTTCATAGTCTAGAACCTTGTGTCAATTCAGGATAACACTAACCAATCTAAGTAGATGGAAACAAACCTCTTGGTTGTAGGAGTTGAGGTGCCCAGCTAAATGGTCTATTCATAAAAGGACAAGGCCCAGGTGTTAAAAATAACATGATAGTTGGCACCATATCTCGGAGTCGTCACTATATCACCTTTTATTTTTGGAACTTTATGTGTTAATCTAGGTGATTTGGTAGGGTACAAGTATCTCCTTGTTGTCGCCGTCGCGATATAGTAGAGTGATTAAGGTCAAGCCCCATTACTATAATTTATTCATATAGACGGGAAAAAAACTCGATAATCGAAACTTGTATATCAATATGTGTGTGCTCTCCTTGTCTTCGTCTCCAGAGAAAGATTGGAATACAAGATCCATGGGAACTATCATATAATATTTTGAAAAGGCGCATGCGCTTAAATTCAAAAGATCTAATCAGGGTGTATATTCTTTCAAAAAATAGAATTATTATTATTCAATAAATAAATAGACTATTGGGGCCCTTGTATATACCAGCTGAATTGATACTAGAACTAGGTTTCAGACTAGTGGGAACGTATCTCAATCCATTAGGATTCATCTTGGCATTCACGTTCATACATATATTCTGGAAGACACCGTCTGTCTTGGTCAACATGAACACACTTTAATATCCATATCCATCTTCTTAATCTATTCATATGATTGTGGTTTATTAGATTCCGAGTATCATGCTTCATTGTACGACTTTCTGAGTAGAGCTTTGTTTTCTTACATATGAATTTTAGGATGCTTGAGTGCAAACTCGTTTACAACAAATGGATTCATACAAGGTAATTCCTCTCATAGACTAAGAATAAGTGGTCGACATAGAGATTATTTAGTGTGGTTCCTAGATTCTTCACAGGTAGCTAAGGTTTGGAGTAAAGTTTTTGTGGGTACACCTCTTCTAAACCCTCCCGGGACAACACTAGGCCACTAAGGACACCTAGGGGTTCAAAAGCTTGTGGCACACGCTAAGTGCAATCGCAAATGCCTGGAATAGTGAGTTAGGGTTTTTATTTTTTAGATTAAATTTGTTTGAGGACTAGCAAATAATAAGTTTGGAGGTATTTGATAGACACATTTTTTGTGTCTGATATGTCTCAATTATGTATATTGTAGTGCTCCTTTTTGTTACTTATGATGGTGTTTTATGTGTGTGTGTAGGTGTTTTTAGGAAATAAACATATTTGGAAAAAATGGTAAGCACCTGGAGAAATTGCTAAAGGAAACCCATTGTGTATAAAGGAACACCAATTGCTAAACTAAACCAGATAGAGCCCTGGATCTTAATTATTTGAAATGGGAAAATCTAGGAAAGGCGGGCAACAAACATCCTAGGGAGAGCGATGTGCATAGACCAGGTGAGTAGGGATGCAGCTCTGTGGACCGTTCTTTGGGCCTGATAGATGGTGGTATCACACCCTTCTCAAAGGGACCGTACGTGACACTCTCACATCATACGGCTCCGTCCCGGAATCAGGACTTACTTCACTTTGACCAAGGGGTCCTCGAACCAACTTGTCAAAGCCATGATCAGTATAAGTGTTCTTGGATTTCTTGTTTGGGCTCATCATATGTTTATTATGGGCTTAGACATTGATATGCGCGCGTACTTCATGACAGCTACCATTATCAACCCGTAGGCACGAGGAGCTTTCTTCATTCTTCCATGTCTGGTATTAATCTAGTAGCAAATGGAGAGGCAACAAGCGCGGATGATGCGGGATGTTCTATTCGTAAATAGACAATGTCTTCACTTTTAGCATTGGATATGCCCTTGGCAGGTTGGAGCTCATTGATAAACACCTTTTTGTGTCTAATATGTCTTGATTATATATTTTACTAGTGCTCATTTTTATACTCATTATGGTGTGTGTTTTTTGTGTGTAAGTGTTTTTGGGAAATAAACATTTTTGAAAAAATTGGCTCAAAAAGTGTCATAGGAACCCTCATTTCATATAAAGGCGCCCAAGTTATTAAAAGCACCCAACAATGGATATGGACACCCTCTTCTTCTTAATTTGGATACAGATTCACAGAATTAATGGGAGATTTTAAGGATTTAAAGCAAATGTATCTTCTTGCCTATTACACAAGAAGTTTTCATGTCTTCAGGTTAAAAGAACTCATATCTTTATGAGTTGGTTTTTGCTTAAAAAGAGAAAGAAGATCTGGGGTTTTATTTAAAAATAAAGAAGATAATGTCCCCAAGATTTTATTGTATAAAATGTGTGATATATGGAGAAAGAAATTATTCCTGGGATATTTTTCATTAAAAAGAATATCTCGTGGAGTTATGGAAGAAGATTTTGAGAAGATATTTGAGTAATGGGATGGTGTGTATAATTAGGGAGTTAATAGGACCAAACATGGACATCTTGGAGAGTAGAGTTTAGAGAGATAGGAAAAAAAAATAGTGGGAGTATTATTTTCATCATGTTTGTTGAGTTGTGCTATTTCGAGAGTGGAACCAACTTTGTAGCCTATTAAAATTAAATCAATCAATATGATGCCAAATCCAAATACGTTTATGTGTTATGCCATAATGAGTACCTAAATTTCTCGCAACCAAGGTAATGGAGGAAGTTACTTACGTATGATTGATGGGTAACTGTTTTGAATTATTTTATTTACTCTAGTTTTATTATTGATTTACTTAATCACTATTTTTCCGGAGTTTTAATTTGATTACAAGCTTTTCATAATTATTTGTCATTCAATTTGATAGGTTATGCTTTTTTTAATTAGTTGATAATCTATGCTTAACGTTTACAAATAATATTTGAAAACATGTCGGATTTTAGTGAATAAAGATATAAGAGGACTTAAGAAGTTACTAGAGTTTTGAAACATTTTTAGTATCATTCAATCATGAGTAGTAGTGGAATCTGGAGTCTTGGTTGTTTTTAAAATTTTGTTATCACTTTTAATAGAATTTGTTATTTTTTGGGTTATTTAATGTTTGGTACCCAGTAAATGACCAACACATTGGTTTGGTACCCAACATTCTAAAAATTAAGGGATGGTACCTGGATCAGTTATTGACTGTCAGGTCAAGATGTTGACTTAACAAAGTTACAATTCTGGTAACAGAATTCACCTTTTTACCCTATTAGTCTTATGAATGCTAACAATGACTAGTACCTAACCTCCGTTTAGAGACAAACATGCGCATCTCGTAAATAAATGATCGCGATTGATCTAACCATAAGGGCTCATTTATCTTATCTTTTGACCAAAATCATGTTGTTGCCATCGGAAAATAAGAGAGAGTTGGGGTTTGCAGACATGAACGGGGGGTTCGAGGGTTTCTGCGAGATTTATCTGGTTTAATCTTAGGGCTTCATCATATCTACTAGTGTTTCAAGTTGGGTATTGTTTATATGAGGAATGGAATACAAATAAGACCAAATCGAAGATCAAATCAAAACATTTTCAACACCAATTGAGAAGCAAAATTTGAAGCAGATTGTACACCATCGTGATTTTGTGAATTTGTTTCAGTAACGGTTTCTTTCAAGATTCTGCTGATGTATCTAGATTAGATCGTGGAAAGGTTCTTCATGGTTGTGTTTCAAAGAGAGGCTTCAATTAAATTTCTGCTGGTTATCTAAAGTTGGCACGTCAATTGAATTATATAAATGCACGCCAAATGTAGGAAATTAGACTCTGTGAAGAGGGGCTTTGACTATAAATTAACCGTGAACTCATTCGAAACTTGGGTGCTTTAATGTATTCTTTATGAAGTCATGTGCGAAGGAGAAGAAGAAACTAGTGGTAGAGAAGGTGTAGGAGAGGTGTAAATACAAAAATCTATTTTTATATAATTTTAAATCAGATCATTATATCCGTTGGATCTATTCATTTTTGACCGTCATATTAAATTAGTTTGGGTCACATGTTTTTTCTTTAAGTCACGTGCTAACAGTGGTCTAACGTGGTTAAGTAATTAATATTTATTAATAATTTTAATTATATGGGTAACAGAGTGTTAGGTCAAAAGTTTGACATGATGGTCAACGTCAGTTTCAGGTACCATCTCTTAATTTTCAGAATGTTGGGTACCAAACCAATGTGTTGGTCATTTGTTGGGTACCAAACATTAAATAACCCTTATTTTTTGTAGTGTTAGAAATTAAATTTAAAAGTCAATCTTCACAAGTCTTTGACGAGCTCTATTTCTATCACTTTCGACAATACGATCAATTTTTGGAGCCGCTTCGGGGACTTGTTTTTAGGATTAGAGGTTTAGATTTAGTTTTTTTTTTTGTTTTTAGGTTGAGTTTTTGTTTTTAGTTTTATTTTAAGATTTTTTTAATCTTTTTTTTTTTATTTTACGTTTTTTGGTATTTCTCTTTTGCTACAGGTTTTGGAATGGTAACGAAGAAAAATTGAGTCAGAGATTTTGACTTGGAGTAAAAGTTAAAGCAAAATGAACAAAGAGATAAAAACGAAGAATTTTACTTTTAGCTTTTATTTTCATTTTTTTTTTTTTTTTAGATTTTTTTAATAGTGTTATAGGATCTACGACCCATGGATGTGCGGCCCAATTAGATACATAGGATTTCCCTTTGGATGTATAAAAAGGATAATATAGCTATGTAATATGGTTACTCATATCAATAAGAAATTCTCTACCTCTTTGCATTTCTCTATTATTCTACTACAAAACGTTATCATGCACGAAGCTACCGCAGAGCTAGATGGGATCGGTTGATTTTTTTTCTATATGGATGATAATTATCGTCAAGCTAATACTGGAATAGCTGGAATCAAATCAACTAAGTTGGATCTATTTTTTCCTATGTATTTTTTTTCCTGCTTCTTTTCCCTGATTTTGATCTTGGCCTATCCAAGATATTTTGATCTCTTTTCCCTGATTTTGATCTTGGCATATCCCGTATATATATTCGATCCGTGATTACATTTTATAATAAAATATATTTGATGTATGTTTATGCCATGATCAGTAGTTCCGTCAGCGGGAGTTCCCTGCGAATGAAATTGATAACTTTCTGTTCTCCTTCCGAGGAGAGAGTAAAGCTGCCTAAAAATCTTTTGCTCTTCTGCACGGTCCACCCATACCAACCCGGTCCGGTCCACCCAGATCGACCCGGTCCACCCAACTCACCCAGACCACCGGTCCGGTCGGTACCAACCCTGTCCACCCAAACCAAACCGGGTTCAACCCGGGATGATCACGGTCCAGCTGCTGTTATCCTGTTATCATCTGTTCTGGTTCTGGGACGTGCGCGACCAAAGACGCTCTGGTTCTGTGTATATACATGGGGAACCAATATAAGAAGTATGTAACTAATGTAATGTGGTTTTTTTACATTGAATACCTGCTGGGCTTATTTTTTTATTTTTTTAGAACATGCCTAGTTCTGCTTTTTTTTTTTTTAATATAAGTCCATAAAAGGTCAATTTAAATTATGAGTGCTGATCTCGATCATTAAGAATTTTTGTCTTAATGTTATTTTGTTCTTTTGAATATGATATCGGCTATGATTCAATGGTGTCTTTTGTTCATTTGGTTGTACCAACTCGATTCAAATATATTTATTTGGGGTTTAGAAGTTCTTGAACACCATTATTGCGTACATGATATTTTTTTCCCAAAATTTGAATGTTCCGTGGAATGTAATCCACTTGCTCGACTATTAATCTGTCAGTAGTTTCAAAAGATACGTTCAAATAAAATCACATGTATTCCAATTTTTGTGGAAGAACTTACAAAAGATGATATGATTCAGAAAATTTTCATTTCTCTACTTTATCCATGATACTAACGAACCAGTATATGTTGAAGTATGACAACAAGAGAACTATCCTTAGTAATATATTCAACCTAAAGTAAGTGGTTGACATGTGTAGTGAGATTCTCTTGGCCTGTTGAGATAAAGAAATTTCTCAAATTAAGCTAAATGTAACAAAAATTGAAAATGGAAAGAAACCCAAAGTAATGAGGGTTAGACGTACCGACTCATATAAAACATGTGAAAAGGGACATATATATCATGAGACAAATATGTATTTTCCCCCCGGTAGTAATGACACCAAAGTACAGGTATCAACTGAACATGGGATCCAAAGAGTAGGGAATGAATGTTCTTACTGGTATTGGTACAAGCAATGCAATACGGGTACCATAGTAGCAACCAATTTCTATGATAAGGTCATACTTTAGACATCAACTTTAATGACAAGAAGAACTTTGCCTGGCCAATTGTCTATTTATTTTAACTAGATCCAATGTCTGCGCTTATGGAATGAAAAGTACATATCATTCCCACGAGACATAAATTCTCTATAGCGCTTGAGATATATCCGGATGAAAAGTATATCACCCCCTCTGAAACGTAACATATATTCACTCTAAAGTACTTGAGTTGAATCTCACTTTTATTACTAATAAGGCCACACCACTTATTTAATATCTCAAGACTCAATGTCAAACATATAGTGGTTTCCCTCCCACCAGTTAAGGAATTTAAACTAATTGTTAAACTCTTTCCTTATAATGTGTCTACGAGGATTGGATCATCAAGAGCAGCGCTGCTCAAAAAAAAAATGTTTTCAAGATAGAACAAAGACGTCACAAAATCTCTATATGTACCGAGAGATAATCACACCTTGTTAAATTCCAAAGAAACCCATGCACATGGATATCATGTGGAACCTCACAGTGATGAGAATGTAATTAATTGCATCTTTTATAATCTCTAATATATTTGGAAGGAAATATATTTTAGAGAAACTAATGAGTCAATCTAGTGAAATGTAAATCACTATAGTATTTGGATTATTGAATCCATATTGACTCCAACGATGAAATGTTGGGAATTGACTCATATAGGCTTTAGGCATAACCATAAAGCCACTTTGGTTGTGACATGATGATCGTTTTGAAAGGACTCATACGAACATCATTTTATTTGAGTGAACAAAAACGGGAGAAAGATTTACAGAATGCGAAATGACGACATATCTCTCAATAAGTGTTTTTTAAAGTAAAAAAGGCCCCCCCCCCCCCCCCCCCCCCCAGTGCTTTTAAGTAAGAAAGCATATCACTCATTTCATAGAGTCTTCAGTAAAACAGGATTGACACCATCCTAAGATGCAAATGGTAACCAATCCATATTACAAAGAAAACGAGGTGAAATTTAGAAAAATATTCATGCAGAATACGGACCATTAAAGTGACTTATGGCTCTGGAGAATGTTTTGACATTTTGGACTAGTTATAGTTCCCAAGAAATTTGCGTTTAGAAAACTACTAGCACATATTTTACATGTAAGGGCTCACCACCCCCTGTAAATGCTAGCGAGTGTACATCAAAAGGACTTGATGGTTATTGCATGTTTAATAGGATCAATGCAGAGCATCCTGTGCCCCATGGTCTCGCGGAGGCTATCATCAAAGGTTACAGATGGTGCCTAAGGCATGGTTATGCGTACAAACCTACCTTTAACTGCTTGGGGAATATGCAATATTAACGCATCTTTACTTAATTCGTTTTAGAACCCACTATTAGTCAACCTTTTATCCAAGATTTACCGTCGTTAGGGGGAGATAAGAAAACGTATTTTTTAAGGGAATGATAGGATTTGTCGTGGTGTGTTCCCACTGTGTCTCATATTGATTCTTGTACTCCACAAATGTAAATGTGAAGTGATAAAGAATAATCGATTTTCAGAATGTACACCGATGTCGCTAAAGTGATGAGATCACACATACCATCTGCAAACCTACCTGCAAGGTTACAAATCCTCAATAAGGGATATCCACCATAGACTAAGGTGTTGCAACTACACTTAGTGGAAGTGTGGTTGAGGCCGTGGCTCTATAAAGGAAGTTGGAGAGACCATTTGGTTCGATCAATCATCACCTAGAAAAGAAGTAGGTGAGTGAGGCACAACTTATTTATATCATCAGAAATCATCTCATAAGATTGTCTCTGAATATGTCCATGAATCAAAATGGAGGACGCTCTGAAGTAATGATTCTAGAGAACAATGACATCCCAAGTGGATTATGAGAATGTGCACGAGTCAATGGAAAGAACATGCGAGCATATTGATGATTAATTTCATATACACTTGCTTAAGGAAATAGAGCAAGATGAGATCGAACCAAGCTCTTTGTTTCTTAATATCAACGAAGAGCATATTTGGCCTATACAATCCAGGTAGAACTTTGTTCTTTGACAAATATATAGGTATTTGGTGTGGTAGTGCTAACCAACCAAGTGTAAATCCTATTGGAAATACAAGATTAATTTCTCACAAAGCATAATGAGAATAAAGCGACCTTAATGTATAAAGACTCTCCTTGTGGCGCGAGGTTTCTCACAAAGCCCTGGAATTGTTCTCTTGTAATGAACGTTATAGCGTTCCGCTACTTAGTTAGCTTGGTAATTTCAAAAGGACTTGAAATGCAGCATATGTATGTGGTTGTTACGTATCTCTGAAAGAATCAAGAGATATCAGATATTTATAAGAGTACTTGATAGCCTTTTGTTGCCCAAATCAAGTGACTCTAAACCACAGAGTGCGTTTACAGTTAGATAGAATGCTCACTTATAGATTGAAGCAATCAGGCGGATGTAGTATACCGACCATTTGATTTGGAGGGGATAGACAAGTAAGTTATTTTTCCTTGCATATTCACAAGAAAGTTTCTAATTTGGATTGTAGCTATCTATGTCGATGGTACAGACATGATGGGTATTCTTGATGTAATAAGAGACCTTAAAAGCTATTTGAAATCCGAAATTGAGATGAAAAATCAGGGGAAAGATCGACCGAATACCGAGCTTGTGGTATATTATTCCACCAGTTTGCATATGTCTAAATTTGTCAGGCAATTTAACAAAGACATGCATACTGATAGAAGTCCCATGATTAGTCGAGGTTCAAATGTAAGTAAGAGACCATTTCGTCTAAAGGAAGATGACGAAGATGTGTTGGGAGATGAAATTCCCATATCTAAGTACAATAGACGCATTTTTGTACTTAGTATAATAATGTACTCGATTAAATTTTACATCCTCAGGGAACTTGTTAGCTAGTTATAGCTCAGCGCCAACGCAACGTCATTGGAATGGTATAGTGAATGTAATCAT
>JAJJMB010010087.1:601483-622829 GCA_023531105.1 Papaver atlanticum | reverse complement strand
ATAGAACTGACTTTCCTGGTAGAATACACAGGGTGAGTACTAAAACCGATTGGTTTAGACATACGAATGTTAGTTACACCTTTGAGGATTAAGTCTATAGTGTGTTGAAGTCGAACAATGGAATTCTTATTCAACCTAGAGTTTCTCTTTTGCTTAACAGGCCCTTTAGAATCACAAAAGAGACATACTTTCTGATCATAAGAGTGATTAAAAGGTACCGTATTAACATCATCGTTTGGAGATTTCTTCCTTCCATGTGATGTGCAACATCCTTGATTAGAAGAGGCTATAAGCACATCTTTTCCAATAGAAGGGAATTCCGATTTTACTTCTGGAATTTGAACTTTCTCAGTTGCAATGGAAGTAGATGGTGTAGAGGATTTTTTGGAACATCCTTGAATCGAGGGTTTACTCAAGCGATGTTCAATTTCCAAAACATCCTTTTTGAGGCTTGCCTCAAGTAAGATTCGTGAAGACTGAACTTCAACATTTTTGGAATCAACCGATTAAATCTATCATCTTGGATTCTAACAAGTTTTAGAATCTGTTCACTCTCTTCAGCGGTTTCCCTTTCGTTGGAGATAGACTTTTTCGAAGGGTAATCGGGATAACACATGTCAGTGTTAGTCTGTTTCGTTAGAACACTAGGTCCATCTATATTTGAGATTGACGAATCTTTCTCCTTAATAGATATTGTTGAAACAGAACTTTTGTTTCTGGTGACGCGTTTATCAGAGATATTACTGCCGTCCATTGAGTCAGATCGCTTACAAACACAGACTTATAAGGTCTTAAACGTGTTTGCCTGCTCTGATAACAATTGAAAAAGTAGGGGTACAACAACCTCACACAATAATTCGCTTAGCAATATGTATGGACTAACTCCAATATACTTTTAAGAGAATCAACTAGACAGTCAGACTCAATCTTAATAAAAAGTATATCCAAGAGTTATATCCCAATTTCTCGATTCAATCCTCACTCAAACAAATAGAAATCCGCGAGCCTGATTGAGTACGAGAGAAATAACTTGAACGGTACCAAACACCAATGTTCAAGGATCAATCAATTTCAATCAACAACCAAAGGTTGGATTTACCAATTGATCGATTTAACGCACAACCTGTGATACTTCAATTATATAAAAAAATATAATGCGGAAAAGAAATAACACAGACACCAGAATATTTGTTAACGAGGAAACCGCAAATGCATAAAAATCCCCGGACTTAGTCCAGATTGAACACACACACTGTATTAAGACGCTACAGACACTAGCCTACTACAAACTAACTTCGGCCTGGACTGTAGTTGAACCCCAATCAATCTCACACTGATCCAAGGTACAGTTGCGCTCCTTACGTCTCTGATCCCAGCAAGACACTAAACACTTGATTCCCTTAGCTGATCTCACCCACAACTAAGAGTTGCTACGACCCAAAGTCGAAGACTTTAATAAAAAAATCTGTATCACAAGTATACTTTGGTTCTGGTTATCCTGAGCAGCAAAGTACGCATACTTTGGTTCAAGGATTTTGGACTTACACAAGTATGAGTTCACATACAATGTTTATATCCATTCAAGGTTATATATTCTAAACTCTCATTTCAATCATTAAAACATTCTTAGAGGATGTTAAATAAAGGTTATTCACACACTATTTTCATCAAAGCAATTTTTAGGATATTGAAATAATCAACATGACTTTCGTCACTTGTAAAGATGAACTTGGCCAAAGCGAAAGCTTACCAACACATATTTCGAGAAATAGATAAGTGAGATAAACTCGGTTCGAAATCGCAAATGTGTATAATCGAAGTCTATATAGCAATACGACTTTTGTCTTAAGATAGGAGATAGAGTAGATAGACTTTTGAGTGATAGATAAGTTCAAGTCTCCACATACCTTTTAGTCGATGAAGTTCCACCAGTTCCTTGAGTAGTTCTTCGTCTTTGTATGATGAACACCGTGGAGTCTAGATCTCAACTACACTTTCTATCCTAGTCCGAGACTTAGCTATAAGTAGACTAGAAATCAAGACTTATAGTTTTGGAAACTAAACTTGAAAAACAAGCTTGAGGTAGCAACTCTTGCGAGTTCGACCGAGTAGTGCTCTAATAACTCCAAAATATGTTGTGACAAGTTATACCTTGATTCCCAATATAGGCTGTAATCGGTTACACCTTGCTCCACAAAGTAGCTTGTGACCGGTTACACCTAGCTTCCCGAAGTAGCTTGTGATCGGTTACAACTTGCTTACCAAAGGTAGATTGTGATCGATTACAACTAACTTCCCATTCATCTTGTGACCGGTTATACCTTGGATCCAAAAGTAACTTGTGACCGGTTACAACTTGCATTTCAATATAGCTTGTGATCGGTTACACCTTGATTTCCAATGTAGCTCATGAACGATTACAACTAGCTATGTTATATAGGCTATGACCGGTTATACCATAAATATCAACAAGTTAAGATAGGTCCTACCTTGTCATCTTATATTGGTCATTCAAAAGATATTTAATAAAGAACCTGATCAATCATGATTTCCTTTCGATTATGAAACAAGTTCATATATGTACTTCCTTTAAACAAATGTTATAAAATATTGTTTCCTAGGGTGAAATCATACCTATATAATGCACACATAATCAAACAACTATATATAATAGATTATGTCGATGTCGTATTTACGAAGTTCAAAAGATATGCTTTATACTTCGTAATTAAATAAATTCCTTTACACTTTGATCATAATGTCATGACCAAGTCTAACCACTAGAGTATTATTTATATACATCTTCACATGTTATGTTTTCAATATAATCCGACTTGAAACATACGTTAGGAATGGAAACAAGATCAAGTCAATATTACTAACCTCAAGAGAAAGGATGATGTCGTTGTTGTATTCGTTACTTCTTCACTTTCTTCAGGTTTTCAGAGTAATACTTGTACGTCTCAACATTCCTAGACTTTCTAGTCCAACCTAAACGAAGTTAACTCCAACATTTAATCAAGCGACTCTAGATGAGTTTTGATACGAAAATATGACAACGAAACTTGACATACCAACGCTTGGTGGGTTCAACCGAGCTATAATCTAACATCTACCATAGTCCTTAGGAACTCAAAAAAAATCATAATCTTCTTCATTTACCCCCCATATCACTGGAAGTAACAACATTAGATCACCAAGAAAAATAATAATATGTTCATTGTATCTCTAGAGTTTAGAAACCCCTCAAATCGTCTTCGTTTATTTTCAGGCACCATTAGCAGCTGTAATTATTCTTCACGCAGACATTAAATATCAATTACTCAAAACTATTGTTATTCGGTGGTAAGAATCTTGGCAGCAGCTTGTTCCTCCATCCGATCTCGGCAACAAATTCTGTCCAAAATTTAGTATTCACTCAATTTTCTTATTTAACTCTAAAGTTTCAATCCTATCATCTATCAATCACCAAGAATCAATGGCAACACGCCAACATCAATTCTTTCTTGTATTCTTGAATAATCCCCTTTAATTATAGCACCCATCAGATTCATAAAATGCAGCCATAAGGCTTAGTTTAGTTAAGTTTTTAACTGGATATGGATAATATGTCATTCCACTATTTCATAATAATAACGGTATTTTAGTAAAAACATGAGATGGTCAAAGTAAATTTACAACTCAAACGCATCAACAACATGTTCTACGACCCTAATATTCCAGAAAACATACGACCTTTTTACAAAACATCTCTAAAAATTTAAATAAATCCCAAACAGCTGAGTTATGGTCTAGGTCGCACTTTTTAAGGTGTTTCACGGATATGCTCTTAATTTTGCTAGTTGTAAACTCTTATCGAAAACTTTATGGGATAAAATAACTGACCACTCTCTTGTTCAAAACAGCTTTGCATCACGAGATTTCGAACCAACAAAAACTCTTTCAAATACTTGCTCAGAATCTCATAAAACTATTGAAAACGTTGTGTTTTCTTTCCCCAAAACCATCCTTTCACAGCTTAAGAGTAATGAAAATAAATTCGGATATAAATGCCAACTAAAAAACCTCCAAACAGTTATAAAACGACCATAATGTAATTACCAAAATTAAATGTATGTATTAATTAAACATTATTAAGTTGCAAAAACGTTTTGAAAACTTAGAGTAAAGTGGCAAAAAGTTATCTTTTGTTTTGAGTCACCAAGCCTCCCAAGACCCCTAAGACCCATCTCTCATACTAATGTAATATAATATATAATGCATGTATATACACCCCACTGATTATGATTTGATCCCTTGTCAAAGATGTGGAGGCCTGAAACGTAACCACCACACCAACATTTTTTTTTTGTTGAAATAATAATAAAATTATGTTTTAAAACATATATCCCAACTTACAACTTTAAACATAGGGAAATCTCGAGTTATCTGCTTCTCAACTTCCAAAACTATGTATTAAAAGAAGTCACACGTCGATCAAAATTTCTGAAAACGAATATAAAAATGTACACATGGTTCAGATGGGGACGGGCTTTTTAAATAATGCTCCTGTATGAACGTGTCATTTCCTATTACCGAACTAAGGATCTTTTTTATTGATGCTGCTATTTTGCATTCAACTTCAAATAATAAAAGCGACATTGATAATATAGTTGACATATTGTGTATAGTCTTGGCATTTTAAAAAAGGGGTTCGTTGCTAAAATTTATATGGGGAGGAAGGGAAGGTTTATTCACTAAGAGCAAGGATAAGAAAATACATCTCATCTAAAAAGTTAGCCATGGATACTAATAGATTTGAAATGATAGCCATGTATACAGAAAATAATGAATATGATGATTATCCAATGTTTCCATTATCGCCTTGATTGAAGAATATGATGGAAGAAGATAATTCTAGCAACATTAAGTTCTCTCTCCCCGGATGGTTTTCATTTTTTTTTTGCATGGTCCCAGGAAGCAAAATGCTAAGCCAAAACATGTAGTCTTTTTAAAAGCTTCTGCATCAAATTTTCGAATGAATTGCTTTCAGTTAGCTCGTAGATATATTCTCTCTCTTTTCATATTTTTTTTTACTGCTTCTTTCTTTAGGAGGTTTTGGCTTTAACCCCCCCTGTTTCTGTTTTCTTTTCCTCGAAGTGAGTTTAGCTAAAAAAGAAAAAAACTATTTAACATTATACTTGTTCACACAAATATATCTAATCACAAAAATATGTCGTTCTCCAAGGATAAATTTAACCATTTAATTTAGCATGTTCATGGAGATAAGAACTTGCAAAATCCTACAATAAATATGGTAGGACAGGGTGAAGTGACCCAGTATATTCCCACTGAGTGATCCATATGATCACCACATCGAGTAACCCAATACTACACTGACACGTTAGATTTTTTCTGGGCCTCCTTATTATTACATATTATGTGCAGATGAATAATTTTATGATAACTCTCCAATAAATTTTTGGGAGTAATAAATTTGAATCTTGAATGTCATTAGTTGGGCTGCACATAGTACGGTCTGGTACGGTTTGAACTGTACCAGATTTGAAATCATGAGAATGGATTCTGTGATTCTAAAAGCGTTAGACTCTATTTTAAGAATCGTTTCGGTTCGCAATAAATGAAATATGTAAAGGTTCAATTTCATCGTTTTGAAGTTTAAAATCTCGAATAAGTATCAAGCAATTAATGTTGAAAACCTAATGCCTAAAGATATAACATTCCTATGGGATGGACAAGAGAAACTTTTCCATCGCGACAATGTTTTCATTGGCAACAGAGACGTTTCCCCTCGATAGAAGCTAGGACAAGCGACCATGGTTATGCCGCTGAGAGGCTGTGCTTGAGCTGTACGGTAGTTGTGTAGTCGCTCAACGACTAGCTATATCATCTAACAGTCCTATTCATATATCCTTATTTCAACTCACATATTATATAATTTCACACAAATTAAATCAAATTAAACATTAAACTTTCACGCCCCTTGCCCCAAATCTATCCCAAAGATGGGCAGTCAGATTGTCTCTTAGCATTCCATAAAGATTGTGGTTTTGAATCATGTCCATGTTAAATCTATATTCTCATGATCTCGTTATCGAATAAAATCTTTCATCAAATATTTATCATCATAAAATTCATCCAGGTAGGATCCCGTTTGGCTTCCCCGCTAACCATGTTATGCAAGACTATGCAAGTGGGCATAATTTTATCCATTTTTGTTGGACTAATAGAACAATATAGGCCACAAATGATGCTGAACTTTATTTTAAGAATCCAAAATGCGTGTTTGAAATTCTAATCGCATACATATGAGCCGCGTTAAAGTAGGGTTACTATGTATGTCACAACATTTATTGCAAGTCTTAAATTAAAGTTAAACTTTTTGTGTATATTAAGTTTATTAGATAACACTTTTGAGTGTAGGTATTGCTGTTGAGGGTCAAAAATTTACATTAGGAGCGATTTCAGAACTTTAGATCTTCAAATATAAGTGATTTATGCAAAACATTGATGTCGTTTAATGAGCCTAGAAGTTAAAAAATTGTATGCCATCTCCAACAATTATGAGTATCCATAACTTTTAAAATTACAGTTTGTTTTGGGTAATGTCATTTATACGGACCTTTCCATTCACCGCCCATCTGTGTCACACCCAATATTTGCAATCAATACTAATTAATATTCCTGGAAAACTCATTACATTGGTTGGCATGAATATTCAATTAACGTATTCGTATTCTAGTTTTTGTAAAACAATGGACCAAATGTTTCACAAAATATTTTGATATCTTAAACTGTTGTTGTTTTACCTATACGATTGTACTCATCAGTGGCATCCACTGACACCCCTTAACAAAGGTTGCTTATGGATGCGGTGATTTTTGTTCAAGACTATGTCCTCGAACATTTCGTGCATTATACTGATAATTAAATAAAGTTTGTACCAGACAAACCTCTTATTTAATGATCCGACCCTCTACTGATATTGTCCTCACTTAGCTACTACTTTTATCCGATAGTGTGAGGTTTTCAACGGGCATCACTGTGGTAATCTAGCAATAACTCTCCGGGAGGTCATCCATCCCTGGAATACTTCCCCCCACCCCCCGAGCATGTTTAACCGCAGAGTTTTCTGCCAACTTTGGAGACAATTATGCCGAAAATGCCCCGGTGTTAGAAATGACAAATCATTGCCTATATTCCATTCGGCTAACCCTACCTGCCGAATTGGGGTATTACAATACCACCACCTAAAATTAGAGTTGTCCTCGGCTCTGAAATATATTCAACCTAAATCTCCGACGTCCACTGTCCCTCATGAGACAAGTACCTAGACCAACCATCCAGCGTACCTTCTCACCCTCGATAGGTAACCCGTCATCGGCTCTGCTACCATTTGTGACCCGAACCTCCACCAATACTATCCCCGCTTAGATACTGTGGTTATTTGACAGTGTGGGGTTTTGAATGGGTATCACTGTTGTAATCCAGCAATAATTTACCGAGAGGTCACCCATCCCTGGATTACTCCTGCCCGAACACGCTTACCTATAGATTTTTCGGCCAATTCTAGAGCCAATTATCCTAAACCTCGGTGTTAGAAAAGGACAAATCATTGCTTATATTCCATTCGGCTAACCCTACCTGCTGAATGGGGGTATTACATCTTTATTAAGTCTTACCATCAAATTTTGGCCCATGCGGAATCGACACGCTGGAAATCTTGATCCTGGTATACACATCCATGATTCAAATAATCTTGTATCAGCTTTTGGTAGTAATATTCTCTCTCGCCATGTCCATCTTCTCCTCATCACTTCCTTTTAACTCCAGATGGGTACGTGTTTGTCTTGTTTATAATTGCAACATGACGTTTGTTTTTTTTCTAGCCTGATCTGATTCTTCATCTGATTGTTCGATAATCTAGCAAGTACTTTTGTTGATGTGCTAGCCATGTCAATTTCCATCTCCAAGTCTGAAGAATTAATATTATGGTCCATCGAGCAGATATTAGATTGGGTGGAATTAAAGTAAACAAAAATAAATTTTAGATAAGTAAGGATTTGGAAAAATTGATATGTATAAAAGAGGTGTGAGTTGATAGTAGAGACTGTGACTTAATTTATTGTGTCTAAAAAATAAAGCTCTTGCTAATAGCCGTTGAAAGACAGATCATCAATCTTCCCACGTTTTACTGTAGTGGCAAAACCCATTCCCCTATCCACTTGGATTGTCAAATTTTAAAAATTTGAAAATTTCCATAATAATTCCCCTTACTGAAAACATCAAATTTGAAAACCCCAAAACAAATTCCCCAATTTGTTTAACCCTAGATTAAAGAAGAACATACAACATGTTAAGTTCATACCTAATTGTCACCACTTGCTCCAGCTAATTGTTGATATTTATCAAAACTAATCAAAATTTCATTTAAAAAATTTCGTCTATGTCCTTAAGTTGAGCATTTTCTCTTATAAGTCTTACGGAAACAGAAAACAAAAAAACGAAAAAACGAAAAAAGGAAGAAAAAGTGGTATTGTCATGCTGGACTGGTGGTCATGCTAAATAAAGCAAGGTGATGGTAGTGGTGCTGGAATTAATGTTTTTCTTCTCTTTCAGACATTAGAGAAGACTGGAGTGATGAGCCGAGAAAGAGAACCGAAATCTAAAGAAAACTCGACGGTTAATGTTATTATTAATCTGAGGGTTGAGTTTGAACTAATTTAAGGGTTAAAATCAATCGGCTTAAACCTAAAAGTTTCCGGTTCGGCTTTAGGATCCACCAAACCTATCAATATCTAACTGTTTACAAAATTTTCTAATTTGCTAGATTAATAGTTCGGTTTAACCAAGACTGGTTCGGTTTGGTTCGATTTCACGGTTTGAAACGGTTTTTATACGCTCCGATCATTGGTACCCACCAACTTCCCTATAATACGAAATAGTCACTTGATCACATTACAATTGAATAGCATAGGCAGGAGAAATTTGATGTCATTGGATGCGTTTATACAAGAGGGGGTGCTTGTACAATATAACTTAAACAAATGTGTTCTTTTTCAAACTTTCTAGTTCAAGTACTATAAACTAATAAACTTGTCCATTAGTGTTAAGGAATTTCACCAATTAAAGATTCCCAGTTTCCCACTAACCCTTTCATCACTACCACCACTCTGTATATATTGAATTTTTTATAGATGATCACATCTCCCTTTAAATTATTTGCAATTCACTTCAAGATTCCTGAAAGTTGAAACTCCTCATCAATATAATCTCCCCAGCCCTTTCTTTACCTTACATGGCTTTTTTAACATTTAGAACCATTGCAAGTAACACTTTCCCTTCAGGTCTAGCAGACTTTGGAGTGTCGGGAGCTCATACGAGAGGAGGTCTCACGGTTGCATCGAAAAAGTGGTGTAACCGAGGTGTAAAAGTTACTAATGTTGCGACTAGACCGCCTCCTCAGTCTATTTCTCTAGCTCCAGATATTGAATCTACTGATGAAGATGAACATAAGTCAGTAGCATGGACTAGTATTCGACAAGAACGGTGGGAAGGGGAGCTGGCTGTGGATGGCGAAATCCCGTTATGGCTGGTATTTTTCTGAACATATATGATTTTAGTTTTTGGTACTTTTATTATTCTAGGGAGTCTTATTGCATATAGCATCTACCTGAATGTCTTAAATAGTACTCTCTCCGTGTTTTAAAGAGTGATACGTAAAGATTTGTTTGCATGACTAAGGATTTGGGTTTGTCTTCCATTTTTTTTCAGAGTGGTACATACCTGAGGAATGGACCAGGACTATGGGACATAGAGGATTACAAATTCCGGCACCTTTTCGATGGCTACGCCACTCTTGTACGCCTCCACTTTGAAGATGGCAGATTAATAGCAGGTCACCGTCACGTGGAATCTGAAGCATATAAATCAGCACAAACAAATAAAAAAATATGTTACCGAGAATTTTCCGAAGTACCGAAACAAGACAGCTTCTTGTCATATGTAGGAGAGCTTGCTGGACTTTTCTCTGGAGCATCACTGACGGATAACGCCAACACAGGTGTGATCAAACTAGGAGATGGCCGAGTTGTATGTTTAACGGAAACGATCAAAGGATCAATAGTGATTGATCCGGATACCTTGGATACAGTCGGGAAATTCGAGTACACTGATTCCTGGAATGGGTTAATTCATTCGGCTCACCCTATCGTGACCGATACAGAATTTTTGACTCTACTGCCTGATTTGATCAGGCCGGGATATGTTGTTGTTAGAATGGAACCAGGTTCAAATGAAAGGAAAGTAATCGGCAGAGTTGAATGTTCCGGTGGGCCAGCGCCGGGGTGGGTCCATTCTTTTCCGGTGACTGAACATTACATTATTGTTCCGGAAATGCCTTTGAGATATAGCGCAGGGAATTTACTTAAAGCCGAGCCAACACCGCTCTATAAGTTTCACTGGTATCCTGATTCTAAAGCCTTTATGCATGTCATGTGTAAAGCTAGTGGAAAAATTGTAAGTTCATCATCTCTTTTTCGCAGTTAAGATTTTGATGATGCTGACTTATGATTTTCTAGCCGATGATTATACTGCTAGGAATTATCATCTATTTTGGAAGTTTTGTGAAGAACCCAAAATAAATAGTATGTACTAGGTAGTATGATGATTCTAAAGCCCAAAGGTACAACTTGCCATTTTGACTTTGAGTTCATTCCTTGTATACGGGTCCATGAGTTATTCAATCTTTTTACAAAATTTTACTGTTCCTCATTTCAGTTTCAGCTCTTTTTTTTTTCTTTTTCTTGCGCTGGGCTGCTATCTCCAACCATATGAGCTACATTTTTAGATCATCAATAATGTAACAGCGCGAGAGCACTCAGTTTTCTAATTTTGACAGATATTTTGATTAACAAAGTTATATATTTTTATTTAGGTGGCAAGTGTGGAGGTTCCTTTATTTGTGACATTTCATTTCATAAATGCGTACGAAGAGAAAGATGAAGAAGGAAGGGTCACGTCAGTTATTGCTGATTGCTGTGAACATAATGCGGATACGTCTATTCTTGACAAGCTAAAACTAGAAAACCTTCGAAAATATTCCACTGAAGATGTCCTGCCGGATGCAAAGTAAGTATCACATAATGTTAATTCCATCCCATTATTTCTGTAAACAGTGCAGACACTTTTGTCTAAAAGTGCTCGTATTTCAGGGTTGGAAGGTTTATAATTCCTCTAGATGGAAGCCCAAAGGGAGAGCTAGTAGCAGCGTTGGACCCAAACCAACATGGAAGAGGGATGGATATGTGCAGCATCAATCCATTATACTTGGGAAAGAAATACAGATATGCTTATGCTTGTGGAGCTCAACGTCCATGCAATTTCCCCAATACTCTCACCAAGGTAACCCCTTTTCCTTTTCGGTACATGTCCATAGGAATTCTCTGAGTAGCTTAAACTAATATTTTGATCATCTTTGCATATTAGGTTGATTTATTCACGGGTACCGCAAAGAATTGGCACGAGGAAGGTGCTGTGCCATCAGAGCCTTTCTTTGTGGCTAGACCAGGTGCTATCGAAGAAGATGACGGTAAGCCACCGTTCGATATCAAATTTGATTAATGATGAACCTTAAATTTACCTTTTCATTTTGGTTGCTCAATTTGAGTTTTGAACTTCAAACTTTGTTTGGACATGTAGGTGTGGTGATTTCAATAATAAGTGATAAAAATGGGGGAGGATATGCGTTAGTGTTGGATGGGACTACGTTCCAAGAGATCGCGAGAGCAAATTTTCCGTATGGTCTTCCATACGGGTTACATGGATGTTGGGTTCCAAAGGAAATAGTATAAGTAACGAACTGGTGTGTGTGTATAATTTAGAATTTAGTAATGGTTAAAAAAAAGTTAGTGATTATTAAGGGTGTTTTTGCAGGTACTTCCTCGAATAGAAGAAGATTATATTGCTTATCTTTGATTGAGAAAACCATATATTGTACACAGTTGTACATAAGACATCGATGTAATTTTGCATTTAATTTACTAAAAGAAGTATTTGGGTTGCAAACGAGTGTTTCCCTGTTAAAAGAGTTCTGTTAAAAAGACAAAAATAAGTTTAGTAGAAAGAACTTACATGAACATGAAGCGAGCAAAAGCTACAAACCAAGGCCCAAGAAAACTTTCATGTGCTCTTTGATACGAGTCATTACCATATGCAGCTAAGTTGTCCACTAAGAAATGAGTTTTGGCTCCTGCGTTTTCTATTTCCTCCCTTGTTCCCTGGTTAAAGGGGATGCCACTTGCACTCGTATTTTATATTTAGTTGCACCAATCAGCCAAGCTCCAATTCTTGGTCATGTTTGTGCATCAAGTTCTTTAAATTTGGATAGATTTTGTAGGAAACAAGCATTGCTGTTGCAGTGGATAGATTTTGTGCATCAAGGTCTTTAAATTTGGATAGATTCTTGGTTATGTCTGACCATAATCCTCTTCTGCTGATTTCGGAACCCGCAGTGTCTTCTAAGCCTTATTTTAAGTTTGATAGGGTATGGGGGGAGCACAAGGATTTCGTGAAGAACGTTCAACAGTGGTGGGGATTTATGAACTATAATGGGAGTGCGAGTTCCAGTTTTTTTCTAAGCTCCAGAATTTGAAGCATTTTATAAAGCAATGGAGAATGAAGGAGTTTGGAAATATTTTATGGGGATAAAGCTGAACTCACTTGAAGAATTCATGAGTTAAATATTTTAGAGGAAACGGGGCACTGCAACACCATCAGTTGGAGGAAAGAACTCAATGTAAGTTAAAGCTGGAGAACACAGAAGCAATGGAGGCAAGAAAATGACAGTTGAGGGCAAAGCAGAATGACTTCCGGTGGGTTGGATTGGAATATGCGTTACTTCCATAGTATTGCAAGTGCGAGAAAGAAGCGTAACACAATTGTCAAGATCCAAGTTGGAGGGATAGATTGTTTTGAGTCGACCACTATCAGGGAAGAGTTAAGAAGTTTCTATATTAATTTTTTCTCTCAGGGAGATGAAGTTAACTCGAGTATGGAGAATTTATATTTTCCAAAAATTAGAGAGACGAATAAATTATAGGTTGAACGTGTGTTTACGGAGGTGGAGCTTTGAGAAGTTATTAAGAAGATGGGAAGAAATAAGGCCCCGGGTCCTGATGGTTTCACGGCTGAATTTTTCAAGAGTTGCTGGAGTGTTATAAAAGACGATTTCATGAAACTTGTTAGAGACTTCCACAGGTACGATTCCATTGATTGGCATTTCAATTGTTCTTTTATTACTCTAATTCCGAAGAAGGAGGACTCTTGTACTCCCAAAGACTTTAGGCCTTTTAGTCATATTGGCAGTGTTTACAAAATTTTGTCTAAACTGCTAGCGGTAAGGTTGAAGAAAGTGATGTCAGATCTTATTTCTGACTTTCAAGGAGCGTTTATTCATGACAAGCAAATTTTAGATGGAGTTCTTATTACTAATGAATGCGTGGATAGTAAGTTAAAAGATAAGAAGCCCGATACGTATTCTTTGTAAGATTGATACGGAGAAAGCCTACGACAATGTCAATTGGCAATCTCTATTTACAATTTTGCAAAAGCATGATTTTGGTTCTAAATGGATACAATGGATCAATTGGTGCGTTACTTCGTCTCATTTGTCTGTTTTGGTTAATGGTAGCTTGACGGAGAAGTTTAAACCCAGCAAGGGCTTACCGCGAGGTGACTCTTTATTTCCATATCTTTTTCTTCTAGTGGTGGAGGTTCTTTCTAAGTTGATAAATGATGCAGTGGAGAGGGGTCAGATTTCTGGGTTTTAGGTCGTCGAAAATGGTTCTATTATTTCTCATCTTCAATTTGCTGATTATACACTTATATTTATTGATGCAAGCATGGAAGAAGTGAGAAGAATTTTGATCATTCTGGCCGTATTTGAAACTATTACTGGGTTGAAACTGAATTTAGATAAAAGCACAATGATTAGTGTTGGAGCTGACGCGGTGATTGATGAATTATCTAGAGAGCTTGGGTGCAAGATGGAAAAATTGCCTTTCACTTATCTAGGAATGCCCATTGGTGAACATTGGTGTAGTACTTCGGTGTAGGAGTATGTATTGATCAGAATGGATCAAAAATTGGCCACATGGAAGAAAAGCAAATTAAATGAAGTAGGTAGACTTATTCTTATCAAGAGTTGTCTTGTTTCATCTTCCAGTTAGTGTGGAGAAAAAGATGGTGCGGATTATGCGTAACTTTTTGTGGGGAGCAGCGGAAAGTAGAAGGAAATTAGTTTGGCTTGCTTATACCTAAATATGCATACCTAAGGAGAACGGAGGGTTAGGTGTTAAAGTTTTGAGAACTACTGACCAATCTTTATTGATAAAGTAGGTTTGGAGATACTCGAAGAAAAAAAAAAGCCTTTGGAGGAAGATTGTTAACCAGAAATTCAAGAGGAACATGGAGTTGTTAATGCCAGATGTTGACAACAAGCCACAGTGTAGAAGTCTTTGGAAGAACGTAATGAACATGGTTCCCACCATCCAAGCCATGACACAGTTTATAGTGAGAAAATGGTAAAGGGATAAGATTCTGGAAGGATAGATGGTTGGATAGAGGAAGATTGCAAAACTTATTTCCGGTTGCTTATAAAGATGCTAAAAGGAAGGACGCGACCATTGCTGATATGATTGTGAACAATAATTGGAATCGTGATTTCAGGAGGGCTTTGAATGCGAGCGAGCAGTTGGACTGGGATTTTCTTCGACGTGATATCTCTCATATTCCGATGTTGGTCGTAGAGGAGGATGAAATGATTATTATAATGAATTTTAGTGCACAAAAGTGTTATGAAGCTTTGTCAGGTATCTATGATACATGTAACTTCGACAAACACATTTGGAAAGGATATATCCCTAACAAGGTAAGCCTCATTCTTTGGGCTTGTTTTCTTGACTCGCTACCAACTAGGGACATGTGGGTTCATCGTGGCAGAGGCATTAAAAGTGATTTATGTGTTTTGTGCAATGATGAGAATGAGGCTTCAGATCATATGTGTGACAAACCGGAAAATTACTCCTAGCGTTCCTGGGCACGCAGGCCATAACTTCCCCGATGCGCCATGATGATGCTACTTACAGGGCCTTAAAGCTAGGCAATGCATGTTCATTTTCCCTTGCAAGCATGCTCGTGGAGAATGATGCATCTAACTTAGCTTTCACACTGTTCCAACTTACCCTTGTCATGCGAAGGGTTTAAAGCCTTGAAGGATATGACCGATGCACCTTACATGCATCACTGGCTTTTGAGTCTTGTCCAGGCATAAGGCATGCCTTGAACTTACGTATAGGCCATTACAGTCCTAATACCCCCTCTTCACTTAGCTTAGGCATTGCTGAAAGCATGCACTTTTCTTTCTCGTGCCAATGGTGCATCAATCAGGCTCATGACGTACTTTCCTTAGGCATATGCAAGCTCCGCTACTTGCATACCGATGTAGTTTACTTTTTGGTCCATGCACAATTCGCAATTGGTGCATATGCCAACTCCTCGTAGCTTGATATTTTGTATGAAATCCAGTGAAAGGCATGTAAATAGCCTCATCAAGTGTGACCACAATCATTTCTTGCATCGCAATACCGAGCCAGATGATATGAGAGGCTAATATGCCGCAATCATCTCGCAATTAGATGATACGAGCTACAAAGTGCTGGACCGGCAATGCTGCAACTCATTGCGGCTTCCTACGTACCCTTCCCTACTCTAAAGGGATCAAGCACTGACTGTAGTTCATCCACGAAGGGACAAAATCTTAAGCCAACTTGTTTGCAAGGCCGTGACCAAGCAATAATGGTAATGGCCTAGTCCATATAAGTCGTTCCGTCAAAATGCATCCATATGATGCATATTTTTCCCACGGCATGGCATAATGATGCCCATGCTTAATATGCTCCATTGGAAAGGCTACACAACTATAAATGAGGCCAAAGCATCATTTATACTCTTTCGGCTAAGCTATGAAGATTACTTGGTGCATGGTCTGCGTATACACCTTCAACTAACTACCCCTCCCTATATATGTTTTAAATACATTTTTACAACTTAGATTAGGGGAGGAAAATGACTTCACCAAGTCCCAAGTCCGTGATGGCTGCACATTACTACCCTGGACAACTGCAATGTATGGTCGTGATGGTTGTACATTCAGTTCTAGCTCACATACCAGTTCCAATGCCCGACCATGATGGCTGAACATTACTGAGCTAGGTCCACGTAAGGGCCCTGATGGATGTATTTCCGTCTTTGACCCATAGGCCACTCCAATGTCCAGTCGTGATGGATGTACATTTCCAAGGCCAGCCTGCTATGGCCTGTTGCGATATTGGCCATACGCCAATGACCTGCATAATGCTCTATTGTGGCTCTACTTTGTTCTAAGCCATCCTTCCAACTGGCCTGAAGCATCTTTGGTGCGAAATTAGCTCTTGGCCAATACATCTTACAACTTGTACCCTCTTGGTGTGATATTGGCCCTTGGCCAATACATATTCTCAATGCGCGTTACTTGGTGCCATATTGGCTCTGGGCCAATGTTCCTCTTAACACGCAACGGAGCTTGAGATGTAGCTTCATCTCATGCCATGACGCATCTTTGCGCATACGCCATGCTAAAAACACGGGGTGTTATAATATCCACCCCTTTACAGAATTTCGTTCCCGAAATTGAAAACAAAAACTATTATGGACAAGCTCTTTGATTTGGATTCTTGAGCAAAAGTCCCATACCAGATGCTCAGAAATCACAAGGTTTTTTTAGTTGGTCGCAGACGACAATTTGGACCTTCTGAGCAAACATCCCATACTGCATACTCAGGAATTCAAAAAGATTCCACAATGTTACCAAGAATCTCAATTGGCCAGTTGCAAAAAGGATATCTCAACAAGGTATCCTAGCTGGTGTCCCATACCATCACCCAAGAATCCCTAAGGTTCACAAGGTTGGTGCCAAAGATTTGGCACTAGTATAACACAACAATGCGACTTTTATTTGTAATACTGTGTGGAACAGGATCCAGTTGCCCACCATCCCTGTTGGTCATCCAGGTTTCCACTCGTAAGTGGGATGCTAGCCGGCCCGACAACGCATACTGTTTGCCAGTTTCCAACGTGTGAGGGTGATCAGTCCCATTGTCTTCCTACCGTTTCGAACGGTCTTCCGGATATCCACTCGTAAGTGGGGTGCCGCTTAGGCCAGGTAAGATCGCATTACTTACCAAGCTCAACTCGATTCGCATAGTAACTGGCATAGCAATTACAAACTATTTCCGTGCAAAAGTTGACCTACTTTCCAACTTTAAGGTTTCCATTTAAAGAAGATACTCGCTAATGAGTCCACTCCGCATAGTCCCTAAAGTAATCTCGGAACTTCCTATGATACCAACTGTGACAGAACGGAAAATTACGCCTAGAGCGCCTGGGAGCGCATGCCATAACTTCCCAGATGCGCCATGATGCCGGGCCTTAAATATAGGCAAATGCATGTTCATTTGCCCTTGCAAGCATGCTCGTGGAGCATGATGCAGCTAACTTATCTTCCACACCATTCCAACTTACCCTTGTCATACGAAGGGTTTAAAGCCTTGAAGGCTATGGCCGATGAACCTTACATGCATCACTGGCTTCTAAGTCTTGTCCAGGTATAAGGCATGCCATGAACTTACGCATAGGCCATTACAGGCCTAATACCCCCTCTTCACTTAGCTTAGGCATTATTGAAAGCATGCACTTGTCTCGCTCGTGCCAAGGGTGCATCAATCAGGATCATGCCGCACTTTCGTTAGGATTATTGAAGCTCCGCTACTTGCATACCGAAGTAGTTGACTTTCTTGTCCATGCACAATTCGCAATTGGTGCATATGCCAACTCCTCGTAGCTTTATAGGTAGTATGAGCATCCAGTAAATGGCATGCAACTAGTCTCATTAAGTGTGGCAACAATCATCTCTTGCATCGCAATACCGAGCCAGATGATATGAAAGGCCAATATGCCGCAATCATCTCTCAATTAGATGATATGAGCGACAATGTGCTGGGCCTACAATGATGAAACTCATTGCGGCTGCCGGCTTCCTACGTACCCTTGCCTACTCTAAAGGGATCAAGCACTGACTGTAGTTCATCCTTGAAGGGACAAAACCTTAAGCCAACTCGTTTGCAAGGCCATGGCCAAGCAATAATGGTAATGGCCTAGTCCATATAAGCCATTCCGTCAAAATGCATCCATGTGATGCATATTTTTCCCACGGCATGGCATAATGATGCCCATGCTTAATATGCTCCATTGGCAAGGCTACACAGCTATAAATGAGGCATAAACATCATTTATACTCTTTCGGCTAAGCTATAATGCTTACTTGGTGCATGGTCCGCATATGCACCTTCAACCAAATACCCATCCCTATATATGTTTTAAAGACATTTTTACAACTTAGATTAGGGGAGGAAAATGACTTCACCAAGTCCCAATAACGTGATGGATGCACATTACTACCCTGGGCAATTGCAATGTACGACCGTGATGTCTGTACATTCAGTTCTGGCTCACATGACAGTTCCAATGCCCGACCATGATGGATGAATATTTCCTGAGCCAGGTCCACTGAAAGGCCGTGATGGCTGTATTTTCGGCTTTATCCCATAGGACACTCCAATGTCTAGTCGTGATGGATGTACATTTCCAAGGCCATCCTGCTCTGGTTGTTGCGATATTGTCCATAGGCTAATGACCTTCGTAATGCGCCATTGTGGCCCTACTTTATTGTAGGCCAGCCACCCAACTGGCCCGAAGCACCTTTGGTGCGAGATTGGCTCTTGGCCAATACATCTTACAACTTGTACCCTCTTGGTGTGATTTTGGCCCTTGGCCAATATATCTTCGCAATGCGCTTTACTTGGAGCCATATTAGCTCTAGGCCAATGTTCCTCTTAACACGCAACGGAGCTTGATATGAAGCTTCATCTCATGCCATGACGCATCTTTGCGCATGCGCCATGCTAAAATACGGGGTGTTACAATATGTTTATGCATTGTTCCTATTCTTTTGAAATTTTGGATTATTTTTCATATTTCTTTGCATATGCCGAGAACTTTCTTCCATTTGTTTGAAGCATTGTCGAGAATGTGTTGCATGGAAGAGGTAAAGAGGTGTGGAAGATTATACATTATTCTATTTGTTGGATCTCGTGGAAGGAGAGAAATGGGAGAGGGTTTGGTGTCCGTCAAAAAAGTACAACGGAGACTATTGATCTTGTAAAACAACTTGTTGTCTTATGGTCTTGCGACACAAATACGTTTAATTTTGTTATCCCTAGTCTTATTTGGAGAAATCGGGAAGACCTTATGAGTGAGTGATTTCTTTTGTATTTTGTAAAGGCTTTTTGTTTTTAATATAACCTTATCTTCGGAAAAAAAAAAAAAAAAAAGTGGATAAAATTCCAACAACGTTTCCTATTTTTATTGCGGAGAGAACACATGGTATTTATGTCAAGAAGCTGACAGCAAGTATAGGACTCCTTGATAATATTGAGTGAGCTTGGCAAACTTCTAGAGAAAGTTTTATAATTCTCTCTTGTACTTATAAAATTGCACAGGACAATGGTTTACTTAATCAATGGCACAATACAACGTGTTTTTGGTACATAACTTTCATCTTTACAATCTCTCCAGGGCCCAGAGCATTTATTTAGGGCCACTAAATGATAAAAAGGGTAATTAGAAATTAATTTCACCAAACCCCTTAACAAACTATTCTCTTATTACCCATTTTATTAATCATTCCAGGTGTTAATTAATCTTGTTAAATGTGAGATCAACTAATGTAAATCGATCACCAAAACATCAAACAAGTGAAAAAAAATGTTTTTTTCCCCCCGAAACACAAACCAGAATCGGTTACGTTTATGCACTCGTAAACCAATTTTGCGTTGGTGCTTTGAAATTCTGGGTTACGTTTCTTTTTCAATTCGAGTATAAAATCATACGCATTTTCAAATTGGATGTAATATCATACGCATTTTCATTCGAGTATAAAATTGTTTTCATTTCGAGTATAAAATGAAATCAAGTGTACATAACTCGTCTTTAGAATGAATATGATTTCAAACTCATTCTATGATCGAGTATTAACTAAAAAAGTGGGTTACCCCGAATCGGTTTTTCTTACTTACCACATAAACTGATTGTTAGATCGGAAGTCACGATACACACACATAGACCGATTCTCGACACTTCACTGAAATTCATACAAGTGCTCAGAAAAAACCGATTTTATGTTAGAAATATACTGAAAAGCTACGCATTTTCCCCTTTTAAAGGCTATATAATCGGTTTATGTGAACAATCACATGATCCGATTCTAACAAAAAAAAATATACATAATACTGGGTATGTCTTCCATACCATAATCGGTTTATGTGGGCACTAACTTTTACCGATATAGGTTAAATTTTCTTCGACCAGAAAAAACATTCAAGACAATCGGTTACGTGTTCACGAATATCGACCAATTATCATAGGAATCGGTCAATATGGACATGAATGTTGACCGATTATGGTTTAACACAGACACCCAAGATTGTTTGTAATTTTCAATCTTGAAGGGATAAATCAATCACAAGTATAATTAAGAATAATGGGTTGCAATCAACTATGTTTATTTTGATTTATTTTATTTTTTTGTTGAAATGGATGATGAAATTTCCTTTAAAACGATCGGTGTATATATAGTTATAATCGATTGATGAAGTTAGATTTTAATTTTAATTTGTGAGGGAAACGATTTGAATAGGTTTTGATTTTGAAAAATAAGGCTTAGAATTGGATTTTAATAATGAGGATAATTTTGTACTTTATTTAGTTTAGACACCCCTTATCCACTTACTTTAGATGGGTGAAGAAATCTATAGGGTCCAAATAAATGTCCTAAGCCCCAAACTAGGAAGGCTTTAAAATAGAAGTTATTTTATGCTTAAAAAAAGAAATATTAATCCAAAGATGGAATCCTGTAATCTTTAACAATAACGATAACAATACATAAGAAATGAAAAGGAAGATTGACATGGTAAATCTTAGATCTTTAGTACATGTACGAGAAACCTAACTGATTTTAAAACCATGGTACCTAGTTTAATAATCATTTAAATAATGGTTTCGGTATTACTTTCAAGGGAATGTCCTTTCTCAGTGAAGTTCCCATTCTTTCTCCCATGTCTAGAGTCTCTGGAGTAACACCATTTGCAAGAGACCAATCGAAAGAATGAACCAATGAACCTAATACAAGGTG
>JAJJMB010010087.1:549488-576033 GCA_023531105.1 Papaver atlanticum | reverse complement strand
GATCAACCAAGATTTATCTTTTTGGATATAATTTCTCTCAATTATTTACTAAAACGTTTTTGAAAATCAAAAGAGATTTTGTATTTAATGTGGGGGGAGAAATATTTTTGTCTTCACTAAGTATTGGGCTTAGGGCTCGAGCTCGTGCTTCCGTCGTGGACAGATCAACCAAGATTTATCTTTTTGGATATAATTTCTTTCAATTATTTCCTAAAACGTTTTTGAAAATCAAAAGAGATTTTGTATTTAATGTGGGGGGCGAAATATTTTTGTCTTCACTAAGGCTTTGGCTTAGGGCTCGAGCTCGTGCTTCCATCGTGGACAGATCAACCAAGATTTATCTTTTTGGATATAATTTCTTTCAATTATTTCCTAAAACGTTTTTGAAAATCAAAAGAGATTTTGTATTTAATGTGGGGGGCGAAATATTTTTGTCTTCACTAAGGCTTGGGCTTAGGGATCGAGCTCGTGCTTCCGTCGTGGACAGATCAACCAAGATTTATCTTTTTGGATATAATTTCTTTCAATTATTTCCTAAAATGTTTTTGAAAATCAAAAGAGATTTTGTATTTAATGTGGGGGGCGTATGACATGGAAAGGATTTATTTCTTTCCGTTTTTACTTTTATGTCGACATAATGTGAAGTTATTCTTACCGTTTCTGAACATTTCGAATTAATGAAAATTTATTCTGGCTTTATTATTTTATTTTCTCTTTAATTCGCTCTTAATGCACATTATTCTCGACTATCTCTCTTCTCCACTATATAAAGCCTTTGGTTTCTTCATTCCAATTTGTGTCCAGAAGAAGCTACTATCCTTCTTCTTTTTCGTCTCTCTCCCTCTGTGTGGTTTTTATTCTTTGTGCCATTGCTGTTAAGTTCGTAAGAGTGGGCAAGTATTGTAGTGCTAACGGTACCTGCAACGGGCAGTTTTATCCTGGATACGACTTCACCACAGGGTATAGGCATCACTCATTATTGAGGCGTACCGGTGAACTATCGTGTTAAGGACAGCTTGATGATCAAGTGACTCTGTCCTCTGTTTGCTATTTCTTGAGTCTAGTTTATTTTTAAAGTTTCAGAAATTTATTTCTTAACATCATTACTTTCAGTGTTTTGTTGTTACAGTTCCAACATCATTTACTTGCGATTATGTAAACTTAATTACATTAATTGTGCCTATCGTAAAATAGGCTGAAAGGGATGCAACACCCCTGCATCGTGCGGCGAAGGTTTTGATTAATAACCAAATGGAAAATGGAGATTTCCCACAACAGGTAAACTATGGAAAACCAAAAACTTGATATTCCAGCACTGGAACCACAATCCATGGGGAAATTTCTCTAATGTTTCCACTTTCCATATTGACTTATGCAAATATTTTGTTTGCAGGAAATTACTGGAGTGTTTATGAAGAACTGTATGTTACACTACGCAGCATTTAGAAACATTTTCCCATTATGGGCACTTGGAGAGTATCATAGGAAAGTCTCAATCCCATACTAGAAACTCCTAAATTAAGTTAGCAATTTTTATATATGTAAAGTATCATGATGTCAAATTGTATGAAATACAATAAATAATTTCACCCAGTTTACATTTTTGTTTTCTTGCTACATGGTCAATCACAATCAATCATTTGTTATTGTAGTTACTTACATCATGTTTTTTTTTTTGGATATGACTCGTCTGACTGACTCTGACTTGTCTGGATTTGATTGAAATAACCTTATTTATTTTGGGTGTGACTCAATATGTTTATTTTTTGAGTTATATCTGATTCATTAATCTCAAAAATATACGAGTCAGTGAATTGGTCTCATGAGTCGGGGACATTTTATTCCTTGACTCAAAGGTGTCCGAATCAGGGTTAGATTTGAGTCGGGTCGAGAGTCAAATTTGACTCAAACTAAGAAACAAACGGTCTGATATTTGATTTGTACTGAGTTTGAGGGTCGAGTCACATCCAGATGCCGAGTCAGCAAAAAATAAATACCCTCCTGCGTTATCTATATAAATACACCGACAATCTGAAACAAAGTTTTGATGGAATTAGAAAGCTATTCATACTAGTTATTCCATTCCCGTATTATATCCGATTCCAAATCAACGGGACTATTTACCAACTAAGGAGCAAGTCATAAAAAGAACTTTGTTGTAGAATTAGGATTAAAGTGTCCAAACTCCGAAACAAAACAAAAGGGTGGTCTAGAGGCGAAGAGCATGAACACAATGAGTGATACTTTGCTCACTAAATGACACTCAAAATTTCATCATGTGGATATATGGATGTGTCTTATAGGTCTGCTCGACCTTGAAGTCCTCCGATTGAGAGCTGAAATTCAGTTTGAAACCACTCACTTTTTTAAAGATTCGAACTGCTATGTCGAAAGAACATAAACGTAGACTTTTTAGAGGGAAGTTTGATACTTATGACAATCTAGTGATTGAACATCATGACAACGTTTTACCATTTGGCATATATCTATAACAAATTTAAGAGTGTTTCCCTTGAAAATTTTATGTGCATGCAGTGGGAGAGATTTTAAAAATAACATGCAAATCTATCTATATGTCCTTTGTATCTCTTTAAATCATTAGGGAGACAAGATGGATATGATACCTTAGAGAATTCTTCAGAGCGGGGACGACACTATCAGGGCATAGCTTAGAAGTGATAAAGAGTTCATCTCGAGATTTTATTAAACCAAGTCGAATTGCTTCAGCTACAACTTCACCAAGAGATTCTTCAGACTGGTAAAGAGCAACGGTATCTAAATGTCTGTAACCAGTCTTGATAGCATTCCAAATGGCCAATTTCGCTTCTTCTGATTCAACAAATGGGTATGCAGCAGTGCCCATCCCATAATACGGGCATCACACATATAGAATTTAATGTTACTGCAGGCATTACTTTTTCCATTTTTCATCCTCTCTATGTCGATCCCTATCTCTATTTAGTACTACTTGATTAAAAAATGATATGGGGATCGACTAACTAATTTGCTGATATAATTAAGTATCTCCATTTGGTGAGTGTTTGCTTTGATTGAGTTAGTTCTAGTAAGTCGCCAAAATAGACAAAATGAAGGAGAAAATATCAAATTATCTCTGACCACTGAAAACGTCATCACATTTTGCAGCTGTAAGGCTATGTATGAGTCCTATTCCTATGCACATGGTTTAAAATATATGTTTGACATACCTGGTGGCATGGAAAATGAGTTGCGCCACTATGGGAAAACCACTGAGAGATAGAGATTCTAGCGAAAGAAATAGTTAATAACGCCAGCGATGGAGTCTTTATCGCTAGCATTACCAAGAATATCGCTCGATATTAACTATATCGCCAACGTTCGAATTAAAATCTCCAACGGTCGGCATTGTAGCGCCTAAGAATACCGCTTCATCATCTCATTCCCCTTCACACCTTCCTTCCCTTCCCTTCTCTTCTCTTCTCTAGTTTAACAAAATTCTCTTTAGTTTTACTTCCTAAACAAATATGAGTGAGAAAAGAAAAAGAAACAGAAAACTCAAAGGATCTACTAGTACCCCAGCCAGTGGATTAAGTTATTTTGTGGATAAAGAATCTGAGTTTAAAAATGTTACATAGCTAGATGGTACTGGTGCACTCCCTATATGCACATATCTGGTCATCCGGAACGAGTTAATTCAGTCAATCTAAAAGGTGGGTGGTTTGAGTTCCGTACGATGTTCATATTACTTTTGAAGAACAAAATAAGTTAGATGTAAGTATTAGAGTTAGTTTTAAAAGATTGGAATTATAGATTTTAGAAAGAAAGTTAATTTTGAAGAACAACATTGAGTTTCAGCTAGGTTGTTACATCTTTTTCTTAGTTGAACTCTAATTGTTCATCACATAACAACAAACATTGAAGTTCGGCTAGGTCGAATCGAATAAAAAAAGGTTCACCAACTGAACCTATGTATGTTCTTCACATACAAAGAACAACATTGAGACGCCGCTAAATTGTGATTCTTTTTCCTAGCCGAACCTCATAGTGTTCTTCACATATATATATATATGAAGAATAACAGTGAGTTTCATCTAGGTCGAAATCTTCTCACCTAGCTGAACTTGACCGTAAACTAAAAAATAACTGCATTCATATTGATTCTAACCAATTCCTTCAATCAAAAACCATAAAATAAAATGGATGAGTTTGGCTATAATTACCTTCGAGTGTAACCTATAACTTAATCGACGATGATAAATTTTCTTAAGAAAGAAAATAAAGACGAAAGAGAAAAGAAAGATCGCCTAGACAATATTTGATAAGCACGTAAGTGTGACGCATTTTCACCCATAACTACATTATCTAGGACTCATTTTATTTCTAATAGAGTTGTTTTAAGTCTTTTCTAGGGAATAAGCTATTGCGGCGAAATTGGCTCGAAAAGTGGTGTTTTACACCCCAGGATAGAGTACTAAAGGCACCCCAGAAATGCACCGGAAGCACCCCAAAAATGTGTCGGAGGAACCCCGGAAAAATTACTATCTACGCCCAAAAAATTACTATTTGCACCCCATAAGACAAGTGCTAAAAGGACACCCATGCAGGATTAGGGGGAGGACATCTTCTTCTCAAATTCAAAAAATGAATTTTGGCGGGAAAACGTTTCTCTTCACTGGCAGAATTTCGATCGGATATTTGGACGTGATTTAGTGAGATTCAATCCCTGAAACTTAGTGGGTAGACGTGATATGACTATAGAAAGCTGGTATGGGTGTTCGTTTGGATCAGAATTGGCTGAATCGTGTCATAGAGCAAAACAGGGGAGTACGTGCAAAGGGAGACGATATTCACGTGTTTGCTGTTGCTGGAGTGTGCTGGGAGAATGCTATAGGCGTGTAAGAGTTAAACAAGGAGAGTTTTCAGCTGTAAAACGTGTAAGGAGCTAAAACAGGAAAAAAAATATCCGAAAATATTTTCTTTCACTGCCGAGAATTTGTGAAGTTATGGAGGAGATTCGATGCATCTTTCGGGTATAAATAGATTACCCAGGTCATATAGAAGGGTGTTGAGAGTTTGGGGAGCTGAGGAGAGCCAGAGAAGAAGAAATCCGAGTTTTACAAAACTCGGTTTCTGCTGCTGATGAACATCAAGAACACGAAGAACAAAAGCCTGTAAAGGAAAGTCGTTGCAAACTGTCGCTTAATTGCGACAGTTCCCAACTCCTTTCCAGCGACTGCGGAACAGTGTTTACATCACTTATCTTTTATCGTTCATTTTGTGACGAGTTTTTTGCGTCACAAAATCTTGTTTTTCACTATTTTCTCCATTTTCACCATTGTAAACACTTTTTGAGCAAATAAAAAATGTTTTGAGAGTGTCTATAATATGAGGAGCTAAACCCCAACACTGGGACGACGGAGGAGGCCGAACTGCATACATGGGTAAATTTATTTTATTCTTTTTTATGACTTTTGCACTAATATTAATTGAAATATGATTTGATTTAATTAGTTGTCATTTGATTAGATGGGTCATGCTTAGCTTAGGTGATTTGATGTCCCATGCTTAACATTTACATCTAATATTCTGAGAATCTACTTTGGCAAAAATAGAGTCCATGTTTATATTTCTTGAGCTAAAAATTGTTGAGAATAAATAAGTGAACCTTATGTTATGAAGATTGGCTAAATCCTTAGTCCCAGTACCTCTCGCCCATTGTTTAATATTTGTGTATATAATTTTTATTAAATTTAAAAACTATAATCTTCACAAGTCTCAACGAACCTTTTACTACAACAAAGTTGAAATCACATCAATATTTTGTTTCTTAATTAGGTTAGGTAAGTTTCTTAAATGTTTATGTTTATATGGTGTAAAGAGAATAATACCAATTAAAAGAATTACAGATTAGAATTAGTTATTTGCTAACAACTATAACACCTCTTATACCTACGTTGGATTGCCAATCACGAAGCTTACCCCTGAAAATGCTTCAAAACTAAGTTTGCATCTTTGGTGGTTTCCTTTATTTAGGATTCTTAATGGGCTCGGTGGACTTTATGATACTTTATGTGTTCTTTGGTTGAATGAGCTATTCCCACTTTTTCTGCTATAATTGTTTCTTGCAAATTCATATGCATGGCAAGATTAGTATTATATTATATTTATAAAGATTTATTCTTTCTTTTGGTTTCATATTACATCAACTGAGAAAAAATAAAGATGAATTTGATTTAAGTATACAACCAGTAACGTTAAGTGACGACGAAGAAGTGACCTATGAGGCAACCAAAACTACACTGAAGAGAGCAGTTGAATTCTTTTCAGCGGTACAACTAGATGATGGGCATTGGGGAGCTAATGTTGGCGGTCAACTGTATTTCATGCCACCCTTGGTGAGTCTGATGATATTTCTCACTTGTTAGAGCACAACAGCGCAAAAATAATTAATAAGATGTTATTTGTTATAAAACGAAGGTTTTGGCACTGTATATCACGGGAACTCTACATGTACTATGTTATTGACCGAACATATAAAGGAGACTTTACGTTACATGTATTGTCATCAGGTAAGCGTTTGTGAATCAAAGTCGATCGTGAATGTTCTTCATTTTATTTTATACTTCCTCCATTTTCTTTATCTGTCCGTTTTGACTAAGTCAAAATATTAAGGAGATCGGAGCAAATGTCATGACTACCCTTATTAAATGCTAGATTATTATTAAAGTTAAAATTAACTTGTGTAATATATATAAAAAACATATTGTTTCTGGAAATCTAAGAAAACAAATAAAAACTGATATCTTCCCACTTAGGAATCTAATATTTATAATCATACATATATTTAATAGAGAAAAGGAATGAAGATTAATAGAAAAGATATTAGATAAATGTGTTTCTTTTATATACAGAGATACCGTTTCTGATAACTATAGTCATAAATATTTTTATTAAGAAAAACAATGAAGATTAATAGGAAAGATATTAAATAAATTTGTTGCTTTATATACGAATAAGTTTATATTAATTGATTTTGTAATTATAAGAAATTAAGTGTATATTTGATAATTTAATGAGAAAACATGTCTATATAACAGATAGAAAAGATTGATCAAAATAGAATAGAGGACTGGTAGAGAAAGACGGATGGAGTACTATGTTGTTAAATTGACTTGAATGCTTGTTTCATTTTGATATTTGTAGAATGAAGATGAAGGCTTTGGGTTTCATATAGAGGGTCTTAGTTTTATGTTCGGTACTACTCTGAACTACATCTGTATGCGAATTTTAGGATTAGGGCCTGGGGATGGTCTTGACAATGGTTGTTCGAGATCAAGAAAATGGATTCTTGATCACGGCGGTGTAACATCGATACCATCATGGGGAAAGACTTGGCTTTAGTATGTCAATTTAAATAGCTAGCGGAATCTTCTTCTTTGTGAATAAAAATTCTTTGAGGTTTTCTTTATACGGGTAAGCTAATGGATGCAGATACTTGGAGTATATGAATGGGCAGGGTGCAACCCGATGCCCCCGGAAATTTGGCTTCTTCCTTCAATGTTGCCCATGCATCCTGGTTGATACTAAACCCTATTCTTAATACATTTTTGTCCTGAATTTATATCGAAAGCTGTGGCTTAGAGCGTATATATTTACGTAGGGAATTCGTAAACCCCAGGTTGAATGAGTTAACAATGTTTCGTAGATGACATATTTGTTTATGCAAATACAGCAAAGATGTGGTGTTATTGTCGATTGGTTTACATGCCAATGTCTTATTTATATGGGAAGAAGTTTGTTGGTCCAATCACAGATCTCATTATGCCGTTAAGAGAAGAGCTTCTTGTTCAACCTTACGATGAAATACAATGGAACAAAAAACGTCACGAGTGCGCTAAGGTTTGTTTCTTTTAGTTCATATTAAGTTTTTTTTTCCTTCATATATTTGTTAAGCTAATGGCATAAATATGTATATGTTGTACTGCGGGAGGATCTCTACTATCCGCATCCTTTGGTCCAGGATGTGATATGGGATTCTCTATACCACTTAATTGAACCACTATTAACAAGGTGGCCTGGTTCTATAGTGAGAAAAAAAATCTTTAGAAGCTACGATGAAGCACATTCACTATGAGGATGACAATATCCGTTACATTACTATTGGTTGCGTAGAGAAGGTATGGATTCTTGCTTGTTGTGTACGAAGACGGAAACACCTAATTAAGTTTTAAGCTCATGCATATAGTTGTTTTTGTTGTATCGACAGTTATTATGTATGCTTGCATGTTGGGTGGAAGATCCGAATTCCGAGGAACTCAAGAAACATCTGGCGAGGGTTCCTGACTACTTATGGGTTGCAGAAGATGGACTTCGCATGCAGAGCTTTGGAAGTCAAATGTGGGACACTGGTTTCAGAGTTCAAGCACTTCTAGCTAGTGATATTACTTGAAAAATCAGTTCTACCCTTAAGAAAGGGAATGAATTCATAAAAGCCTCACAGGTTAAAGATAACCCTTCTTGCAACTTCAAAAGCATGTACTGTCACATTTCTAAAGGTTCATGGACTTTCTCAGATCAAGATCATGGATGAAAAGTTTCAGATTATACTGCAGAAGGACTGATTGTAAGTAAATGAAGTTTGCAGGACTGATTGTACAATTCTTCAAAAGCACCCACTATATATTGTTGTATCAATATATGATATTAGGGACACAAAGAAACATGATCAAGAATACAAAACAAAGTTCGGCTAACTTAGCCTAGATAAGTGGCGGTTCAGATTTGTCCTCACAAGAGATAAATCAATGGTTGTAATTGTTTGTCATAAGTGTGGTTGTGATTGGGATTAGAAGTGCATCTAACGGCTAAAATTTACTTCCAATATTACTAATATTCCATTAATTCTTCATAAAAAATATTTTATTAATTTTCCATAATAAATGTCAATTATAAATGATAGTAAATAAATTATTCTATCAACAATGATAATAAATATATTTTTATTAACTAATGCTTAGGATTAATTTAGTTTTGTTGCGAGTTGTACAAAAAAACAATTGATGTTTGGAAAAACATAAACTTAAGTTAGAGCTGGTTAAAAAAGCGATCAAATTTGTTTCGTAAAATATCAGGTTCAACTATTGTTGTTGTAGCAAATGACTAGAATAGACATATCTCTGAAAATTGTTGTGTATTTTATTGTGCTTAAGAATGATGAGTTTTTTTAGTATTAAATAAATAAATATATAAATAATATTGAATTTACAAATTAGTGTTATTTAAAAAATTCAATCGTTGTTTAATATTGCCTTTATTTTTATTGTTGATAAATTAAAGAATTTTCAATAATGGTATAGTATAAAATATAGTTTGAAAGGAAAATTATTATCTTTAAGAATAAAATATAGCGAATAAAGATCGGTAGTATATATAGATTTAGGGGTAACTTTTATCATTTCATCAAGAATATAAAACAAAGCATGGACAACTTAGCCTAGATAAAGAGCGGTCAGGATGCATTCTGGGGAAAGCTAAATCCATGGTTGTGGTTTGCTCTAATTAAAATTAATCATTATGAGTGTTTTAGCAATTAGTGTCTCATTAATCTCTCATAATGAATAATTTAATAAATTTACATCATTATATGTCCTCTTAATTAATCTAATAAATATGTATTTTTACATTAATAAATAATTTTAATAAAAATTATATGAATAGAAAGTAGTGGCTGGTAGAAGTGGTGGTGGTGGAGACGATAATATCAGTAGTGGTAGAAAAAATAATGCCGATGGGTGGTTTTATGATGGTGATGTTGGTGAATAGCCGTGGACATTATTAGTTCTGTATATTTACAACACATGAAACATTGTATCGTGAAAGATGTAGTTGGTCATCACGATTGAAAAAAAAACATATATCATATTTTGAGGATGAGACCATACCATTTAGAAAAAAAATGATCATAACCGCCGGACCAACTAAACGATACCCTGCTACCTTTAGTACCCGGATATATAGATCATGGTTCTAACTGTTAAAATAAAATTGATTGCAATACAACAGAAATATAACAATAAAAAATATAATGGAATAAATTAATTAACGACCTAAGTTTGTTCAACCAAAACTTTACTCATGATGTTTGTGATTCAAAATTAGTAGTACGACAAACGGCCAACGAGAGGTAGGTGGCGGTTATGGTGGAGAAATAAATGGTATTAGATGGCTTTGTAGTGGTGGCGACGGTTGGTGAGCAGCAATAGGCTATGTTAATTTTGTGTCGCAACAAAATGGGTAACATTATAAATTAAAAGTTGTGGTTGATCGTATTATTAGTAACATAAACTCGGTTAAAATACATTAATGATCAAAAAAATAACATAAACCACAAAATGTCACGTTATATAATTACTACATACAAACGAGCATAAGTCAAAATCAATACACAAAAATTACTTATTATCGAGATGTGTCGTTATGGTAAGGGTTGTACCCTAGCTATGTATACTTTTTTGCCTATTTCTTTGTAATGTATTATAAAATGAAGCTTCACTAAGTTAGTAAAGATAAGGACCAATCCTGATTTTTCCTCCCAATTGGTAAATTCACGGTTTCGGTCGATCCATGAATACACGCTTTAATTGATAAAAATTCATTACATATTCTCTTATTACCATCTCAAAAGTCTAAATCAAAATGGAAAACTTTGATCAACTGAAAATAACAAACCTACCTTCCCATAAAACTGAACAATTGATTCTCTCGCTCACTTTCGGTAGTATGAGTGGGTTTGAAAACTCTAATTCCTTACTTTGGAGCAAACGAAAATCAGAAATAAAGTTGGGAAGGGAGATAGATTGTGGAGAGGAAAAAACTCAAATCCAAGAGTATAGTTCCGCTCAATCTTCTTTCAATTTTCTCTCTATCTTCGTCCACCAAAACGTACATCTGTGACCAGTTAAACTACTCTGAGCTAACAACATTTGAGAAAATCCTTTCTTTTTTACATTGTTTCACATTTTTGGGTTTCTATCATTTTCTTAAATATCATTCGTTGTATATTTAGCTGAAGTATACATTTTCAAAGATAACCTTATTGATTACAATAACCTTATGGTTTGAATTTAGGGTGCCTGTATTTTGTGATTAGCCATATTATGAAAATTTGGCTATCACAGGTCGTCGGGGTTTCAATCTATTCACAACTTTTTGGTCTAGAAAGGTGATATTTTCTCAATAACCTATTTTTCGTTTCTATTTGTTTAGACTTAGTGGAAATAGAATTTTGATTTTATCTTAATAGATAAACTCAGAGAGAAACTTACAAGATTATTTAGATTACACGTTATAATTTGACAATGGATTGATATTTACAAAATGATCTTACATGTATACAAAATCCCATGTTCTCCGGGCTTCTGTTTCCAAGTCCATAATAATTTGACTAGAAGTTATTTTCAATAAATAATCTAACATGATTATACATAATTTATATAACACCCGTGCCATTAATCTACGGCTGTCAAATGATCAGTTTAATTAACTTTTAGTAATAATGTTCTATTTATTAATATTTTATAATAAATATTTCTTTAATTAATCAAATAAATATATTTTCATTAATACATAATAAATTTATTTTATATTAAAAATCAGTAGGTATTAACGGTGGCTGTGATGGTGGGCGGGGGTGGTGGGTCGGCGGTGGGGATGTGACGGTCGGAGGGGGTGGTGGATCGGCGGTGAGGATAATGGTGGTGGGTGTTGGTAAGAATGGCGGAGTGATGACATTAATGGTGGTGGTGGTGGAAGAAGTAGTGGTAGCGGGACGAGAAAGGTGTCTTAATGTAGATAAATAATTTAGTTACCCTTGGATAAAAAAAATTTATTTGATATATTAGTTTTTTTTTTAAATTAAAATAAAAATTAAATGCCAAATTTTTCTAGGAAGAAGATAAATCAATAGCTGTGGTTTTAAGATTTGTCGGGTCGGAGCAGGAAAGAAGATGAAACCTATAAAAAAAATTGACCATGTATAAGGCTACACGCAAATGAATTGTAATTGATTTAGTTTCTCATATCTCTCTATATTCTCATTTTTTGTCATGATTTCTGTTTCTACCATTTCTCCTCGACTTCATGTTATTATGCATGCTTGAGAAGTAGTTCATGGTAATAGATAAAGAGAGAAGATAAGTAGATAAGAAACAAAATTGATCAAGAATACATATTATTAAACTTTAGGAAAATGAATAGACACAACTTTATGTAAATTTGGAATAATTTATATCACCAAAGGGAGAAAAGTAATTCCTTAAGCTAGCAGATTTTGTAAGATTAATCTGATTGATTTTCAAGTAGTTTTTTGTTTTCAGTTTTGTTACAAATTTGGTGAACAACTTTTGATGATTTATTTCTTTACGAAGTAGGGATACTATTTTGTTTTGAAGAAGTGAATGAAGCAGTGTTCAACTATCCATAGGCCCATAGAATTTTGAGGAGTTGGTTAACGATTAACTATGTTTTTCCTAAAGGATTGTATGACTTACAAACATAATATTAAAATATTTGAGGATAAGGACATGTATATAAACCAACACCTCAAAAACATTTAGACTTGGATCGACTGGATCGATTTTTCGCAAACAGTTATGATATGTATGAACCGATGGATATATTTGAAATACATATCCTTTCCCGTGCCGTTATGGCACGGGTTAAGCCCTAGTATAACATAAAACACGAATAGAAAAAAGTAGAATACAAAATTAAGGTTGATCATAGCTTTTTCTTTTGAAGCTTTTAAAAGCTCTTTCTCCTCTACTTTTCAAAGTTGATAGATTTTGTATGTGTGTTGCATAAAAAGCACTTTGAAAATATCTTTACCAAACACTATGATGGAAAAATATTACAATATATATGTTTTCGAAGTACTTTCTTGAAACTAAAAATAAATAAATAAATAAATAACAAACTCAGTTAGATTCGCTAATAATTATACAAGTGGACCACGGTGGCGGTTGTAGTGGTGTTAAGGCAAAGACGATATGGTTTGATTCGAAGTGGTGGTGAGAGTTGTTTCAGTAAAAACAGTAGTGGTAGGTGGTGTAATTATTGTAGTGGCAATTATTGGTGAACAATTGTTCCCAATGAGTAATTTCGCGCCATCTCACATATTTCCTCATAAATGGTATAACTTTATTTTTATTCAATGATAATGAATAACATAGTCTAGCTATTAGTTGTTGTTATAATCTACTGTAATTAGATTAAGTAGTTAACCATTTTACTTACAAGCTAATCATGGTTTCTTTATTTTTATGAAGCAAATAATATCGTAGAATGCATGAAAATTTCGAAAAACTAAAACTACATCTTATATGAGTAAAATGGGTTATCATTTGAAATGATTTAAAGTGTTATAATATAATAGCTTGAGTAAATGAATTAGTTTTCCTTTATGTTATAGAAATAGTAAGAACATATAATGCGATATGTATTGTTGAGTCAATTCAGAGTTTTAATCTTTTCAGACTATTCTTTAAGGGGATAAAATCAACAAGGATCTGAACATTGTCAATACTTATATAATTATTCTTGAGAAGTGTTAGAACATAGCTCGGTTGAACTCACCAAACGTTGGTATGTCAAGTTTGGTTGTCATATTTTAGTGTGTCAAGACTCATCTAAAGTCGCTTGATTATATACTAGAGTCAACTTCGTTTAGGTTAGACTAGAAAGTCTAGGAATGTCGAGACATACAAATATTACTCCGAATACCTGAATAATGTGAAGAAGAAGCGAACTACAACGATAACATCATCCTTCCTATTGAGGTTAGTAATATTGACTTGAACTATTTCATTCCTAACATATCTTTCAAGTCGTGCTATATTGAAAACATAACTGTGAAGCTGTAAATACTGTACATATTGTATAATACTCTAGTGATGTGACATGGTCATATTTGTACGATCATAGTATTAGGGAATTAGACTAAGAAGTATAACGCTGATCTTTTGAACTTCGTAGATATGACATCGACATAATCTTGTGTATACTGTTATTATTGTGTGAATGGGTACATTCATGAACTTGTTTTATGAATCGAAAGGGAAATCGTTAGGCTTATTGGTACGGTTATTCATTGCAAATCTTTGGATTACCAATATGTGTGAGATGATAGAACCGATCGTAAATTTGTTGTGTATCTTGGTATAACTAATCACAATGCCTGGCTTATGATTTGGTATGACTAGTTTTTATTAATTGGTGTAACCGATCCTAAGTAATCGCCATGAGATGGTATGATCAATATTTGTAATTGGTGTGACCGATCACAGAGTGTTGTGTAATCGATCCTTGTAATTGGTAACCGGTCCTGGTAATTGGTGTAACCGATCCTTGTAATTGGTGTAACTGATCCTTGTAACTGGTGTGACCGATCACAACCAATACCATGAGTATATGGTAACCGGCTGGTAATTGATGTAACCGATCCTGGTAATTGATGTAACCGGTCCTGGTAACTTGTGTGACCGATCACAAGTATTTCCATATTAAGGTATAACCGATCCTAGTGATTGGTGGAACCGATTGAACCCATGTATGTGATTTGACATTTGATCAATCAAATAGTAATCTTGGAATACAGGTGAACAAATTCTAAACTTGTTTGGAAGTGTGGTTTAACCGATTCCAAGAATGTAAATCCATGTAAATATGAATAAGGATTTACAGTGAAAATATGTCAACATACTTTGAACACGTACAGTAACTCTTATCATTTATTGTTCAAAGATATTCCTTAGTACTCAAGGAGATCTTGTGCCAAAATAAATTGAGAATCTTTTAATTAAGGTTTTTGGTTTTATATGCTTTAATTACCAGCAATTAAATGCATATCTCTAGAGAATAAAAATTAGTGATGTGCATTTGATAATTAGAGATTTTCTATTGAGAGATTTTGGAAATTTTGGACAAGCATTTATTGGAATTAGGAAAACCGAATTTTGATATTCATTGTATATCTTGAGAATATTTTCGGTTTTGGAAATTCCTTGGTGTCCAAACATCCTTGTTCTATAAATACCTAAGTTTGCATTTCTAGCAATTTATCCTAAGAGACAGGCAAACTTCATTCTTGTTGTTTCTGGTGGAGCCGTCTATTCGGATAGGAAAGTATCCTAATTAGGTGAAATCTCTTACGACCGCTCATTTAAAGACTTCTGTGGGATCAAGAAGCTCTACGAGTACCATTGGTGGGAAACTAGATAATTGCAGTGGTATTAGTTTTCGATTGATTTGTTTGACTAACGATTGTTGAAACTTAGATTGCACCTAGTTTGTTTATTCTTGAGAATCTTCTCTTCTGATATATGATTCACTCAAACTAGATCGAAGTATCGATGGGATCTTTAGAACTGTTTTTAGATCTAAAGACATCTTGTGATAATCCATTGTTAACAGACTCCGTTCTGTGTGTGATTGATCACAAGAGATTCAAGTGGTGTTGTGCAGGTGTTTATTAAAGATCAAAGAAGATTTGAAGACGAAGAAGATTTTAGTTCTCATATCTTTGTGTGCACAAACCTTGATCGGATGGGATCTAACTAGAATCAGATTTATTCTATTGATTAGTTGCGTGAGATTGGCATCAACTAATAGTTCTCTTTGAGATCTATTTTGATTGTTGCAAATCCGAATCTTATTACTTAGGTAATAGAGATTGGATTGATCTAACCAGGCAAAGGAGTTTATTAGATTAAACGGAAGAGCCTTTGCGTATGCCTTAAGATATCTTTATCTTGAAAGAAACGAAAGAGTTGTTACCAAACAGATTTGTTGTTCCTTTACTGTTTGGATTCTAGAATACCATCCAAAAGAATTGTTCCAGTGCGTGCACTCATTGAAGTCGGAAGCGCAGGGATACTGAGGAAACTAAGTTGACTAGGGGTAGTTGCTTGGTCTCGACTATACGAAGTTGGTGTAGATTTTGTATAGCGGCTTAATTATGAAAATATTCAATTTTGGACTAGGTCCCGGGGGTTTTCTGTATTTGTAGTTTTCCTCGTTAACAAAATCTTGCTGTGTGATTTACTTTTTTTTCCGCAATTACACAAGTTATCTTGTATCCATATTCAATCACACAAGTTATCTTGTTGTCGTATTGTCTCGATCTCGTATCCTTAGATGATCGCACGAAGTGTGAACCGATTTGTTGTATTGTCTTGACTCAGTCTATAGACGATCATTTTCGGTAGAGGACTTATAGGTGGATAAATAAAAGATTGTGGTGTATTTGGGTACCCTCGTCTTTTCAAGAAGAATGAGTTCGGGCGATGTAATTTGTTATAAACTACATAGTTTAATGTTTTGGTTACGTCTCTGGTTACTAAATTGAGGGAGATGGACAAATATCATTTCAAATTATCGAAAAAATATCTTTGTAAACTATAAAACATATCAAATAACATTGTTTTATTCTTTTGGGAAAGAGTATGTGAAAATTAATTCCGATATAATTCCATGGTTGGCTTGAGGGTACAACTCACACAGGAGGAGGCATTATTTGGGAGAATGTCAAAGTGTCAAAACATAAAGGAATTATATATGAGGACATTTTTGGACTGAAGAATAGAAATATCTATTGGCTTTCCTCTACTTTTGTAGTGATAAGAAGGATAAATTCGGGAATTAATAAATATTATATATAATATATAAACGTCAACAAATGTATAACCAAATACAAATCCATACCCGTGCCGTTACGGCACGGATTAAGCCCTAGTATTAATAAAAAATAGACTGCCAACCCTAAATAGTGCAAAACATATGAAGTACTTCCCCTTGAAAAAATATATAAATACCTCTTACTCGACAGAGCCACGGTAGTTCGGCCATCCGTTCTAACCCCTCTCAAATGTAGTTATCTCATTACTAAAAACTGTGACGGTAATACCTCTTTCTCGACATAACAACGATACTGTGATGGCATGCTAAAATTTTAAGAAATATCGCACATAACTAAGTAACTTGGGGAGTTTGTTCTGTCAGCAACAAAAATTATAAGATGGAGTTTTCAATGCACCATCAGTTAAGAAGAATAAAAAGTAAAGACAAAGAGCACCATACACATATGAATTGGTTAAATAATAATTTCTAGATTTTTTTTTTTTTTTGGAAGCATTAACAATAATTCCATGACAGTATTTATAAATGCCACGAAATGAGTACTCATATTTTTCCATTCATTAGTGCATCCAATGTGAATTTAATGATAAAAGGTTGGATATGATAGACTTGTTGTGTGCTCATATCTGAAATTATATACGTTTCACATACCTACTTATTACAAAATTGGGCCAAATGTGGAAGTTATGGCTTGGAATATCTATGTATTATATCCTGATAACTACGTATTAATTTCCTTGCGTACTCTCTTCCTAAGAAGAGTGGTATTTCCCAACATATTACAGCAAACGTTGTAAAACCTTTGTTTTCCCGATAGGCCACCCGTCCAAAGATGTATGTATTGGCTACTTATTACATAATGTTACATAGCCAGATAGAACCCCGCGATTGAAATTCTAGTATACCCATTTTACTGGTGAAACTTATATGTTATCCTAAGCACTATAGCTGGGGCTTAACTTCTTCGATTAACGTATGTTGCATGGTTTGTTTTTGCAGTTCATGTTCGTCCAGTTATGGCACAACAAATTCTTTTGTTAAATCGGGGTTTTTTCCATCGAGGCATGATAAGGTTACGTTGGTGTTTGCTTGAATACATAGTTCTTTGGTTAAAGTTGAATATATTTAAAAGAATTAGTGCATAATTATTACCTTATCCACATTTTTTTTTGTTATTTTTCGGGAAGAAAAAATAGAAAGAAAAAACTCTCAAGATTTGAGAAGAATAATCTGGCGAGATTGGGGTATACCCAAATTTAAATGAACCTAGTGCCATTACTAAGGGGTGGTAAAATATGGGTGAGTTTACTTTAATACCCTTGAACTAATTAAACTTAAAAACTAAACCCTATTTTAATCGGTTAACCCTAAAATTAAAAACTAAAACAACTCTTAATCTTCTCTTTACTTCCCCTTAATCTTCTTCCATCAACCTATCTGCAAAATATTCAACTTTGATTTTCCACAAAAATGGTTGATTCTAAATGATCAAGCAGCAGTACAGCAAAAGATAAGGGAAAAGTTGGAACCAGTGAAATCCCTGAACTCAAATATCCAATCCCTGAACATGTTGAAAAGAACCCTGTACCGGTGAAAAGAAGACTGTAAATGATGTCTAACCTCAAACCCATTACTGTGTTGTGTGTTTTGATTGTTAAATTGGGTTAGAAATCAAAAATTATGATTTTCAGGGTTTTTAGTCGGTAGGTTTTTTTTTTTAAATAAGATGCCGGCCATAGGATATAAGTGGTAATCGGCAGGGTCGTAACATGAATATCATGCTGGCTTTTCATTATTGCCATGGCGACTGTGAAACATTAACCAGGGCCGACAGGGTAATCAATAACCAACCATGCCGACTTTTCTTTAGTCGTCATCTTCTTAGACTTGTACCGTCACGACTTTATGTCACAGAAACTTGATTTTCCTAAGTTCAATTTTGTTAATAGTCGGCATCTTATATGAATAGGACCCTGCCGACTTTTCTTTAGTCGTCATCTTCTTAGACTTGTACCGTCACGACTTTATGTCACAGAAACTTGATTTTCCTGAGTTCAGTTTTGTTAATGGTCGGCATCTTATATGAATAGGACCCTGACGACTTTATATTAGTCGGTATTTTAGATGAATACAACTATGCCGACTAAGTATAAGTCGGCATTTTTCTAGATTATCGACCATGCCGACTAGTTGACTAGAACCATGTTTCAATGTGTGAAATTTCCATATCTTTTATTTGTGTATTGTTTAGGTTCCCGGAGGAAAACATAGAAGATATCCCTTGTCTTAACAATGTAGCAGAGCTATTATGGATTGACAAGATTTATCCTTCTTTAGAAGATCCTTGTGATGAAACTGAAGAGAAGTGCCCTGTAAGAAAGTTACTTCTGATGGGTAAGAAAGATCCTGAAGAATTTCTAAGGTTTATGAACAGTCCTAGCAATCCCCTCAACTATGTTGAATGCACATCATCAGAGGACGAAGAAGAGGAGCTTGATCCAAGAACTTTTTTCAAGGCATTTGATTTTTTTGGAGTGAACCCCTATTACAATGAGGTTGGTGACTATAAAGGTCCAATAAAGGCAAAAGAAAAAGCTGATGCTGGTGAAAAAGCTAGTGATGGTGAAAAAGATAGTGATGTGGAGGAAGATAACAACAATGAGAAGGATCCATGAAACTTTGTTTGATATGTTTGTGTTTTTATGTTTCTAATATTATGTTTTGAACTCCTTGATTGTGGTTTTAGACTTGCCAGTAACTCTTAAACTTGTGTTAATTTTAAGTTTCATTTGCTTTAGAAACTTAGTCTTTTTTCCTACATATTTAAAAAATATTAGAGCTGTAGTAGGTCGGCATGGTTTGAAATGCTCGACCTTGCCGACGGTCCCAGGCTCTCTCTTTTACAGTGTCAAGGATAGGTAGTTGGCATGATTTTAAATGCTCGACCTTGCCGACTTACTATTACATGTTAGTAGTATAAAAATATTACTTTAAGTGCAAAGTACAACCCATTGAATGCTCAACGGCTAGAATTTTCAAAATCAAGACATTAAGTGTGTTGTTATTATAAAAGCACTTTCAACTTCATCTTTAACCATGCATAAAGAATGGAAAGTTCAAGCAAAACACAACTAAATACTTGTAGTATTTGTACACTAAGTGGTCATTTTGCAAATGATTGTCCCTTTGAAGGCAGCAAATGCACCATTGATGGTTGTAAGGGTTCTAATTTCTTATGAAATCTGCAGTAGGAGATGTATATCAACTGTATGCTTCAAAATGCACCTGTTGTGGGTTTTTCTATTGGATAGATGAGCGCCTAGCTCCGTATGAAGATGAAGTTTCTAAAATCAACCTTCTACCATGCACAGATCCATGTTGTGACGGTAAGATGAAGCTATTTACCTTTCCTAAAAAAGTATGTACTAGCAAAAGATACTATTTATGTCCCAAATGTGTTACGGTTAAGTTTTTTAGGTTTGTATGCTCTAATTAAGTGTTGAGTGAATCTCAATGTACTAAGAATGTTACAGTCGGCATGTTTTAGTTTATATAAAATGAAGACTTCTTCATAGTCGTCAAGGTTGATCCATATTACTACAAGTCATTTAATTTTAACTTAGTCGGCATTATACAAAGTTCTAAGCATGCCGACGTCAGTAAAGTTGGCAGTGAATGAAATTTTAAGCGTGCCGACGAACGTACAGTTGGCATTGAATTTATATAATACTATGCCGACTATAGTGTGAAGAATATCCAGGAACAATATGAATTTTTTACTCTTTTGGTCGGCAAGATTTTCTTCTTCAACACTGCCGACTAACAATTAGTCGGCATTGTAGGAGGACCACGACCATGCCGATTGTCCCAGGCCTTCTTTTCCAGTGCTGTCAGGCATATGCAATCGACAACCTGACAAAATTCTAACCTTCCGACCCTGAGGAAAATTCAAATTAATTGTGTGTCATACTATTTGGTCGGCAAGGTCGTGTGATAATTACAATGAAGACGAAGTAAACACCAAAAAAATCACATCCATTTCATTCATTTGTAGTACTCCAAAGTACATTAAACAAAACACGAATGCGATTAGAAAAAAATTCCTTATTTCTTAATCATAATCACCCATCACTCAAATCTATTGGAGGGAGTTCATTCAAATCTATTGAACCTCCTTTAGTCAAATCTATGGGACCTTTGATAGACTCATTTAAATCATTACAAAGGTGCATGTTGTCCTCATAAATTTTCGCCCATTCCTTTGCTCTTGTTTTTTATGAACTTTTCCCAAAAACTAAACCTACAAAGAGGAGGTAATGGACATTCCTTGTTCAGTTATAGACCAATAAAATGATTGTTATCCACCAAAGCCATAACAATTCTTCTATGCTTGAGATGCTCCACACAAACCGCATGTTTCGGTGCAAATATTACACAACATCCGTTACTAAAAAAATGTACTACTACGCATGACCATGTATCCGCCAATAGATGGCCACACTCCGGCATTCTCATCCAATGCTCCCATCTAATCGGTGCATTTCCCTCCGGGCCTTTAACACTAGTAAGCAATTCCTTAAAAGTCGCTTCTTTGTCCTCCATCGAACTTTCTAGCATCATTGAGATACAAAACTTCTTTTCTTTTTATAGACGGGCAGCCATCTTCTTTCTTATGTATTGACATTGGGTGACATTTCCTCAACCGCTCCACTTAGGTGTCCCAATTGTTGGGAGGAAACGTGAAACCCACAATTTTCATCCTTTGGGACGTCGTCGGTACCAATAACGAACTCTCGAATAATTTGAGGGAGTTGTACGCGATACTCATCCAATACCGATTTTACTACCTTCCTCGGACGACCTCTTTTCTTCACAACATCTCATTGACTCTCAATAGGTGTAATCGTTGGCTCCATGGGTTTTTCTATTGGTGTGGGTGTTTCCTTCCTCGGCCGACCCCTTTTATTTACAATAACTTCGGCACTTGCTTGACTTTCAAGTGGTGGAGTGCTATTTGGATTCAAGTTTGAAACCGTTGGTGTAGTTGTTTATTTCCTCGGACGACCTCTTTTATTTTTAGCCGGCTCCTCTTTGATGGATCGCATGTTATACTCAAATACTCTTTAATTTGTTGCCTTTCTTACGCTCTTGTCTTTGTGGTTGGTGGTCTACCCGTTGGATCTTGTTTCAAGGGTTCTTGAAGTTCTTCCATAAAAGGGTAAACAATCGGCATCAACTTGTGCTTCATATTTTGTTTGTCTAACCTATTCAATGTGGGGTACTTATTGAGGATTATTCTCCCAAGTTCCGTGTCGCCAAACTCTTCAACGGGATCTTCTATTGGAGCCGAGATGATAGATAGTTGCTTCCTATAAGGATCAATATCTTCAATCGGAATCGGAGTTTTATACCTACCAAGCATATGACGACATGGAAGTCCGATAGCCTTCATTATCCTACAATTACAAGGAGTGCTCGGGTCGTCATGCTTTTATACAACTTGAGATGTTTTATCATGAAACGTATTTCCCAATGCGAGACGTTGCAATGTATACCAACAAGCAACCAATCATCCTCCTTAAACTCCTTCAACTTCCGGTACCTACTTTCTTCGAATTGCTTACTTATCTTGTTGATATCAATATTAGTGTACTCATGGATAACATGTTGCACCATCACAATCCCATTTTGACTCGTGAAAAGTAAACCTTTTAGTCTCCCATGAGCTTGCTCTACCATACTTGTGGACTCAAGTTTGAAATATTTATAGTCGTAAGTAAAAGCATACACAAACCTCTCTTTGTGTGGCCTTAACCATTGTCTCTTGCAATATTCCACTACTTTTGGGTAATTAGTGCCCCAATCATCCTCGAACTCCTTCAAGTTTATCTCATATCTTCTCACACTTATCGACCAAACCAACTTATCCCACGCCTTCATGAATAACCCAAATTTGATCTCACCTTCTTACCATTCTTCGTCTTCTTTCTTTTTCTCTTCCTCTCTTCCTTTTTAGTTAGTTTACTAAGACGTTCATTTTCCTCTTTTTCACGTTTAGTACCTTTCTTTTCCTTTGGCTTTTGGATATGACTCCTACAATTCTTACTAAGATTGTATTGTATATGCCACATGCAAAGCAAATATTGTGCCTTGGGAAAAACTATCCTCACGGCGTTCATTATTGCTTGCTCATTGTCGGTCACTACAACCCAGGGAGTCTCATCTTCGTGGTAGAGAAGCTTCAAAGTTTCCAATGCCCAAATATAGCTCTCATCCTTCTCACAATCCATAAAACACCATGCTACCGTGAATGATTGCTTATCCGATGTTTGTCCTACAATGTTCAACAAAGGCATGTTGTACCTATTCGTCTTATAAGTACAATCCATGAACAAAACTTGGTAAAAGCACCAGGCCAAATGAATCATATCGGGATGCGCAATAAAAATACGATCCACCCTCCCCTCCGATAACTCATGGTATCTCACCGTGTAGTTGTATTTGTGGGCCAACTATTGTGATTCTTCCATTACCTTTCTTCCATCCCATTCAATTCTTTTGATAGTTGCTTTGGCCGCATAAATTGTAAACAATGAAGAAAGGTTACGCGGGTCATCCCTCTTGAACTTACTACGGAGCTTACTTGGTTTAATTCCCCAACTTGTTCTTACTTGTTCGAACTCATGTGGTTTCAACTTGGCAACTTGGGAGTGTCCAACAAGACTTTGCGGATCTTTATGGTTATGCCAACCAACATCAACTCTATTCATTCAAATGAGCATGCCTAGCCATTAGCCCATGGATCCGTAATATTGGAAACTTTAATGTGCCATCACACCACATCGTAGTATCCTGAACAACATAATTCCTTGTTTCCCAGTCTCCGAATAGTTTAGGCGAATTTCTTTGCAACAACCATTTTGAGTAGTACGCAACCAGGCAAAATTTGCTACGTTCGAATTAGAGGTGTAAAACGTGCCAGCCCGGCACACGAAGTCGCGTGCTTCACGTGCCATGTGTCGTGCTGTGCTGTGCCAACGATTTAAACGTGTTGTGCCGTGCTGTGCTTTACTAGTCAAAAGCTAGGCACAGCACATCCCACGGGAACAACACACGAATAAATGTGTTGTGCCGTGCTTTGCTGGCACACGTGTTATAAACAATTTAAAATCACTTAATAGTATACATTAAGTCGGAGATTATTACGAGAATCTAAAGAGATAACATATCATTTGAATTATTTCAGAATTATTTCAAGTAAAATCAACAAGGTTATTCAATAAAAAGAAATAGCTCATCAATTTTTTTTTTTTTTTTGAGTAATAATGAGAAAAGAAAGGAAAGAGAGAGAGAAAAACTTTATATTAGCCAGAGAGGGGACCTTATTATACATGTATAATATTATATTTATACAAGAGAAGGGAAAACCCTAGTATTCTAATTGACCGCACATCCATGGGCCATAGGCCCCTATAAAACTCCCCTTGTGCGGTTCAATAACAAAACTTTATATATAGTGCTTTGAATGTAGTTCTTCAGATGTCGTTCTCTCCTTGATGACTTGTGCCGAAATCAATTACCTCATTAAAACTTTGACAAGGAAAAACCCAGTGGGACAAAACCTTGGTACAACTCTTCACGTGTAGTACTTCTCATGTTGTCTCGTACTTTATATGTAGTTCATCACATGCAATACGATCTTAAAAAACCGACGAGTCTAAGTTAGTTGCCTCGTTAAAACTTCGTCAAGAAAACCCAGAGGGACAAAACCTGAACTACAGAAAATAGTACAATATTAAGCAAACTTATAACATAGTTGGACTCGGATATGTTGCCTCATTAAAACCTTGACAAGGAAACCCAGTGGGACAAAACCTTGACGAAAGGGAAAGAGTACAACGTGACAGATGCAACTAAAGGTGATCCGTTGCAGATGATCACTTTTCTTCGTTGAAGTTGATTAGTTGCTTCACAACTTCTTAGGCAGAAAATCCTTGTGGAAAAGACAATAGCCTTAGTTGGGAAGTTAATTCCCGGTGTTTGTTGTTGTCTCATTAAAAACCTTGCCGAGCAACAAAACCCTGTGGGAAAAAGTAACCTCGATGTAGGAAAAGAGTTCAATACACCATTAGATGCTCCCCCTGATGTCAGACAATTTTCATTAGTCTAATGAAGTCAAAAGGAGTTTATCACACATTACTTTGGTAACTTGAATGTTTATAAGACCCTGTTGTTGATTCTGGAAGTTACATTGCTTAATGGACTATCGCGTTTCATTTCTTTGATTCAGATATTTTCAGTAATATCAACGCGATCTTTATGTCTTCAACGTTCAACATACTTGATGTTTTTAGTATTGTCTCGCTAAAAACCTTGTCGAGTAACAAAACTCTTAGGGAAAAAGTATTCTCAATCGAAGGGAAAAAGAGTACAACACAGCTTCAATTTCAAAGTAAAATATGTCGACATCATATCCTTAGATCCTCCCCCTGATGTCGGCATCTCCCCCTGATTACTTTCAAAGTTATTCCAGACAGTTCCTTTAGTCATGTCCTTTTCGAAACTGAATATCGGTAATGACTTAGAAAATAATCTACCATATCTCCCCCTGATTACTTTCGTTAGAGAATAGATTATTATTCCTTCTTAATCAAAAGCTTTCGGATTGCACTTTTATTAGCATTCCTATTTATGTCTTTACAGGGATAAAACAAATTTATGTCAATAGTTACTTTTAAGTATATGATTACGTTCATTATACCATTCCAATGACGTTGCGTTGGCGCTGAGCTATATCTAGCTAACAAGTTCACTGAGGATGTAACATTTGGTCGAGTACATTATGCTAAGTACAATAATGCGTCTATTATACTTAGATAAGGAAAGTTCATCTCCCGACACAACTTCGTCATCTTCCTTTAGACGAATCGGTCATTTATGTACATTTGAAACTCGACTAATCATGGGAGTGCTAGCAGGATGCATGTCCTTGTTAAATTGCCTGAAAATGGACATATGCAAACTGGTGGAATAATATACCACAAGCTCGGTCTTCTAGTTTAGAACATAAATAAGATCGAGATTTCCCAGGATTTTCATCTCAAATTCAGATTTTAAATAGCTTGTAAGATCTCTTATTCCATTAAGAGTACTTATCATGTCCATACCTTCCACATATATAGCTATAATTCTAAATCATGAACTTATTTAATACGCATGGCACAAAACCATTGTTGTTTATCCCTTCCCAATCAAATAGTCACTTAGACGGGTATACCACATCCGCCTGATTGTTTAAATCAATAAGTGAGTGTTCCAGTGTAACTGCAAACACACGTCGTGGTTTAGAGTCATTCGACTCAGGAAGCAAAAGGCCATCATGAACTTTTGCAAATATATTTGAGTCTAAATCTTTAGAGATATAACCACATCTACTGTGTTTCAAGTTCTTTTGAAACTACCAAGCAAAATAATTAACTGAACATTATGATGTTCAAAAGGGTAAGCGATCCAGGGGTTTGTGAGAAACCTCGCGCCACAAGGTTATTATTTATACTTTAAGACCTCATTCTTCTCACTACACTTTGTGACGAATAACCACATATGTCCCATAGGCTTTACATTGGTCAAAAATTGATGTAATTTTAAAGTGGTAAATAAGGTTGTCGTTCACTCGGACTTGTGTAGACTCGATTTCAGACTCAAAAATAGAAAAAAACTAAAAACTTTGAAAATATGTTCACAAGGTTGTCACAATATCGAGAGGTACTGAGACTCAGGATTCCACCAAATTTCATTCATGTGATTCAAATAATAATTCCATGCATTTATAGCTCAAATATTAAAAATATGGACTCTTATTCTTTGCCAAAAG